>JAODAL010013044.1:0-92851 GCA_025379985.1 Phyllomedusa bahiana
AAAAGGAAGGGCCAAAAATGAAGTGGTATTTCTATTGAAAAAAAACGCTGTTTCTTTAAATGAAAAAAACGGGAAAAAGACTTAGACCCACTTGGATTTGAATGTAAGCAGTGCAGTGCCACACGGATTTCAGACCCAACCCCCCAAAAATCGAAATAGAACTTCAAGAACATCTCTGAGCAAGTGAGACACCCACAAAAATCGTGTGTAAAAAATCAGTTCTTCAAAAGCGCTATCCCCCCGCGCGCACCTTCCCTGTAGAAGTGAGAGGGATGTGGCTCCCCCGGCGCGCTCGGTCTTTTTTAGGCGGTGCGTCACAGATCCCGCCGGTCTCTGATTGGCTTATCTCGCAATGTTATGAGGCTATGCCTTTTCCCCCCAGAGTGCTTTCCCCCCATTAGCGCCATTGCCGCGCCTTTTATCAATGAAAAGACACTTCGTTCCCGCGAATCCCCCCAAAGTTCGATTTCTTTTACGAACCGAATTTTTCCTGAAATTCTAAACAAATTTCCCATTTCATTAGAATCGATTCGTATCTTAGATATTTCCTATATTAAGAAGGCCCCCTCAATGAAACCCTCAATGAAAGGCTAATCACAAAGTGTTGCGCTGTGCCCTCAGTTAAAACCCCAAAATTTTACATACAATATAAAAAAACATATTTGCATGTTGTTCTCAATATGTACATGAAAATCAGAATAAAAATTACCCATTTTAGGTCAATTAGGAACCATAATTATTTAGATTTGCAAATGCCAGAATAATCAGAGAGAGATAATTGTTAAGGCATTTTCATTACTTTCTGCAAAGTCAAAAGTAAACCTCAACCTTAATTGGGTTTAGAATTAGGGTTATGGTGTAAGGGATCCAGGCCGCACATTGCTTCTTCTGCAGCATCAATTCCATTGAGAGGTCTGACGTTATTTCTGGTTTCCCAAGGTTTCGCCAGTGTTTTGAGTAGTGACATAAGATGTTATTTTTTATCATCCATTTTCATGTCTGACATCACTTCTGCTTCAAGAACATTGGGGTTACCTAAGAAAATCAAAAGTTATGTCGGACAGTCACAGCAGAAGAAAAAAAGTCATGTTCAGGATGTCAACACAAAAATTTTCAAAAGTTGGTGTAACCAATATCGAAATTATTGGCAACACTATCGTGGTATTTAGGGGAAGCATTTACATTTTGAATGAAAAGCATTGTGCCTAAACTTGGACTCTGAGCCTTTGAGTTAGACCTCATAGAGTTAAGAAAATCTTGGTACTGGACCACTGATGCAGGGCAATAAAGAGATGTAACTGGTCTCACTTAGGGAGTTTCAAGGTATGGAAAGGAGTTAAAGCCCCCCAAACTTGTGCCATCATTGACTTATTTAGTAAGAACTGTGCCTTTCAAAGTCTACCACCAAGATTTCTGCACCTTTTACTGTTACTGTAACTGCCAAGCTTCAGTGCCTCTTTGGAATAAAAGGCATACTTGGGTACGTCTATAAAAACTGTATGCACTTGTCATATTGCTGCATCATCTGTTCTCAGGGATTTAAATTACACCCCATATCACTTTGCCCCTCTGACATATACTACCATGTGAAAAGCTTTAGAACAGCTCACATTTTCCAGTTATGTTGGACATTAACAATGTTTTAGTACATCAAATAAGGTGAAATGGTTCCAAGGTTCAAAAGTAAGTTTAAAACATAAACATGAATAAGCTTATTTAACCTTAAATTGTGTATTATTTTTTTTATTTTAAGCTAATGTCTTTTTACAGTGATGACTTCACGTACATCTTCTCTGAGTTACAGAAGTCTATTTATGTTTTGAAATTGTATGTAAACTAATCCTACAGGGATCTTAACTTTTGGAGATTACTTTAAAATCCTATGATCCTATATAACCAGTGTGGGGACAGACTGTATTACAAAACTGTATTGAGAAGGATTTGGAGAGCTCTGCTCTTCAGGACAGAGCACATTGTTATCATAATGGCAAGAAAAAGGCAATCAACACATAAAACAGACAATTATAACCCCAAAAAGTGAAAGTCTGTCCAATGAAGCCAAGGTGGCAGTCACTATACCATCAGAGGCACCTGGAAACTGGACCAAGTGCCAAAGGCCACTACAAAATCAGATGACAAGTTTTTAAGATTCAACATTTTGTGTGATTGATGCTTTAAAGTGCAAAACCTTCACAGCTAATTTCAGCAAAAAGTTTTCATTTTTTTCTGTGAAGAGAAGGTTTAAAAGTTTAAATATCAGTAGCAAAGTCAGTGATAAATAAAAAAATGCAAAATAAAAAGAAAGTATTAACTGGGTCAAGGAAGAGGAATTTTTGTATATTCTAGAGTTGGGGAAAGGATGTTTCCACACTGTATGACTGTCACGGACGCCCCTGCGACCCTCGTCCCGGGTCGCAGACGCATCTGTGCCCCTCACCCGAGCGGCGCCGCGTCCCGTATGCCGGGGAGCGGGTGCGCTCATTCCCCTACTCCTTCGGGAGCGTACTTACCCGGCCGCGCTCCTGTTGCAGGCTCTGTCCCTTGGCGCGCACGGTCCTGCTTCCTAGGGCACGCGCGCCGGCAGTGTTAAATTTAAAGGGCCAGCGCACCGGTAATTGGCTATTGCCGCCCACTGCCCCTATTTAAGCCTACCTCTTCCTGATTACCCTGCCGGATATTTAGTGCCATTGCCTATTGAGAAATCATTCCTGAGTCTTGTCTGATTGCCGTGTACCGTACCGTTTGCCTCCGTTCCTCGACCATGAATCTTGCCGTCTGCCCTGACCTTTCTGCCTGTCCACGACCACGAACCTTGCCGCCTGCCCTGACCTTCTGCCTGTCCCTGACTACGAGCCTGCCTTACGATTTTGTACCACGCTACACCTTGGCTGCCTCCGCAAGCAAATCATGTCATGGGTAGCGACCTGGTAGGCTCTGGTGAAAACCGAGACCTACTTAGATTCTGCTCCCTGGCGTGGCTTACGCCATCGCTTGCGGTGGTCCAGAGGATCCACTACTACCGTCCGTGACAGTAAGATCCGGCCATGGATCCCGCCAAGTTGCCCCTGCCGCCCGACACTGACCTCACCACCATCGTTGCTCAACAGTTGTAACAGATCACCCCGCAAGCCCAGCAGCTTGGTCATCTCTCCGCCATGATGCAGCAGTCCCTGGCCGCCCAGCAGCAGCAACCTGCTACCGTGGCTCCCGCTGCACCTTCGGTTTCTGAACCGACCACTGGTCCAAGGCTCCGTCTGTCTGTGCCGTCCAAGTTCGATGGGGACTCCAAGGCTTGCAGGGGCTTTATCACTCAATGCTCCCTGCATATCGAGTTAATGGGCAACCAATTCCCTACTGAATGGTCAAAGGTGGTGTTCGTGCTCAGCCTTCTCTCCGGGAAAGCCATTGCTTGGGCTACCCCCCTCTGGGACAGGGACGACCCGATCACGGCCAACCTTGCCACATTCCTCACCAAGTTCAGGAGTGTTTTTGAGGAACCCGCCCAAGCTTCTTCTGCCGAGACCGCCTTGTTAAACCTGCGCTAAGGAGACTCATCTGTAGGCGACTATGCGATGCAGTTCCACACCTTAGCCTCTGAACTGTCCTGGAATGAGGCCGCTCTATGTGCCACCTTTAAGAAGAGCCTCTCCGGTAGGGTTAAGGATGCGTTGGCTGCAAGAGACATCCCGTCTTCCCTTAGCGAGTTAATCCGGCTGGCCACCCGCATTGACATACGCTATACTGAAAGGCAAGAGGAGCTTTGGCAGGAACGTGAGACAGCCCGACCACGTCGGTTCCTCCTCCTGGCCCCAGTGTTCCAGAGGCTGATGCTATCATCACCAAAACCCAGTAAGGAGCCTATGCAGGTCGACCAGGTACAACTTTCAGAGCAAGAATTAGCCCGACGACGATCTGAGAATCTATGCCTCTACTGTGGCGGCTCAGGGCATTTCCGGAGGAATTGTCCCCAACGTTCCAAGCGTCCGGGAAACGTCCGTACCTAGGTCCCGTGGGAGAGGCGGCCCTAGGTGCAAATTTCCTCCTCCCACATTTTCACGATGCCGGTCCAATCTAGCAACTGGGGACCCTTTTTCCCCGGTTTTCCACCCTTTTTGGGAAATTCGGGCTCAGCCGGAATTTTATCCACCACCCTTGGTGTTGCAATACCCCCTACTGGTGATCCGTCGGGAAAAAAAGTCACTGGTCATCTCTTCGGTCAACGGAAAAAATTTTAAGGGGATACCGTACAGAAATATCACCCGGCCCTTTGGGCCCTTTTGTGTCGGGTCCGGGGCATAAGGGGGAAGTTTAAACTTTCTTGGGTTTTTGCCCCCGCTTCTTCACTTTCCCCTGGGCCTTCCCAGGGTTTTCGGCTCCACTCCCCTACCGGGGATTGGATGTCTAAAAGAATTTAACCCGTGGGGGCCCAAAACTTTTTGAGTCTTTTGTTTGGTGCACCTCGCCCGGTGCTTCCCAGCTCTCGTTCAAAACGCCCCACGACCCGCTCCCCCGGGCCCTCCGGGCGGAAAATCAAGTTTCATCGATGTCTTCTGGGAAAAAAAAAGGGGAAAGCCCCTTTCCCTCCTCATGGGCCAAAACGACTGTCCCATTGACCAGTGGGGTACCATTTCCTCCCCGGGGAGGGGTCTATCCGCTGTCCGTTCCTGAAAACCCGGGGCCATGTCGGAATAGCCCCGGGGAAAACCCCCAAAAGGGGGTTTTTATCCGTAAATCCCTCCTCCCCCGGGGGGGGTGGGGGAATTTTTTCTTCGTAAAAGAAGGATGGGCCCAAACGGCCCGGGAAATTGACTCCCCCGGGGCCTTAATAAAATCAGGGGTAAAAAATTTCGTTACCCTCTGCTGGGGGATGGGCGAATCGATTCAAACGAAGGGGAATTCTTTTTAAAAATTTCAGGAAAACTTCGGTTCGGAACTTTAGTCAACTTTGGGGTATTTGGGGGTTTTGAACGAATTTGGCTTTTGATTGAAAAAATTTGGCTGCAAAGCCCCCATGGCGCTCCCATGGGGAAAAGCACTCTGGGGGGAAAAAGGGGTTCCTTTAAGCCTCCCTCCCTGTGCAGGGGTTGAACCCAATCAGGGGACCGGGGGGATTTGTAAACCCCCCGCACTTATAATTTCCCAGGTGCGCCCCGGGGAAAAGCTCCAAATCCTCTCACTGGCTCATCGGGGGAATTTTCGGGCCCGGGGGCTGAAAGCTTTTAAACTAAAAAGAATTGATTTTTTATATAGCGATTTCGTGGGGTGTCTCAGCTTGTCCGGGAGACTGTTCTCTTAATGTTTTTTTCTAATTTTTTTTGGGGGTATTGGATCTGAAATCCAGTGTGGTTCCCTGCAGCTAATATACATTCAATACCCAAGGGGGATCTAAGCCATTCCTTTTTGTATTCATTTAAAAAACCCAGTTTTTTTAAACCAATAGAAATCCCATTTTCATTTTTGGGCCCTGCTCAATTCTTTTTCGCAATTTTACATCCGGGTTTTTTAATTTAACATTGTTTTGCGGGTTTGTCCCTGACCCAAAAAACCCGCTTTTTAAAACCCCCAAAAATATAAAAATTTTTTTGTACCCTTTAATTTCACAAGAAAAGGGGTTAAAAACAACTGAATCTCTTGTTGTGTTTGTTAAAAAAACACGAAAATTGTAACACGTTCAAAGCTATTATTTTTTTGCGGCTAAATTTTTTGGCGCAATTTACTTCCTGGTGTTAATTAAGCATTGTTTTCGGGGTGTGCTGCCCCCAAGAAACCTCTTTTTCAACGCCTAATATATAAATTTTTCCTGTAGCCTAATTCACAAGCAAAGGTTAATTACAAAACTGTATCTCTTGTTTTTGGGGAAATAGAAAAAAACGAATTGAACCCTTACAAAAGAACTTTTTTTTGTGCGGCTAAATTTCCCTTTTGGCGCAATTTACACCCGGGGGTTAATTAAGGTTGTTTTTGCTGTGTGCTGCCCAAAAAAAAACCGTCCTTTTTCAACGCCAAAATATAAAATTTTTCCCTGTGGGCCTTTAATTTTCACAAGCAAAGGTTACTTAAAAATTTGTATTCTTGTTGTGTGGCGTAGAAAACACGAAATTTGAAACACGCTCCCAAAAGGCTACTATTTTGTCGGCTCAAATTCTTTGGCGAAATTTTTCATCCGGGGGTTTAAAATTAGCTTGTTTTGCTGGTGTGCGGGACAAAAAAAAACCCGTTTTTTTAAAACCCCAAAAAATAAAACATTTTTCCTGTACCCCAAATTTAAATGTGGGAAGGGGTTTTTTAACCCTGTTTTTTGCTTTTACATTTAGAAAAAACAAAACCAGTTTTTTTAAACAAACACATACAAGAAAATTTTTTCCTCCATTTGTGGAGCGCAATTTATAAAAAAGGGTTACCCAAGCTTGTTATTTGGGGTTCTTTTGGGAAAGCCCCAAAAACAGGGTGTAAAAATTTATCATATACAGATATCACATCAAACGTTTCTGTACATTTTAGAACAAAAAAAATATGTCAAAAACAGAGGGGGGGTGGCAGGCTTTTGCAACGCAGGGGAAATTTGGCAAAAAATTCCCTGGAACGGGCCCAGGTCGCAGCACAGAAAGGGGGACGTCGCAGCAGGGGTCACCGGTAAAGGCCACAACTGCCGTGTCTTTCTAGGGCCGTGTGTTTTTTCAGAAACCCCCAAAGGGTTCTTGTTTGGGTTGACTAGGTCATCCTCTTCCTCCCAGTTTGACATCTGACAACCCCACCAAGAGTCGGTGGGAACCTCAAAAAACCCAATTGTTGGCAGGGGCCCCGGGAGCGGGTCAGGGGCCCCCTCCCCTTGTTCACCCCAAAGTTTGTCCCATCCCGGTTCCCCTCAGCCAGAGATCTACTATGTGGTCGGGGCTCACCCGCCATTTTAAATAGCAGGATAAAACAATTTGGGGGAAAGGGCAGTCAGCAGCTACTTGGAAAGCGAAGAAAATGGGGCCAAAATATCACCTGCTTCTTGCATTGGCGGAAAAAGTATAGTGTGGAGAGTGGCATGGGAGGTAATTTGTGAGGGGTCACCTCGGCATACCAAGCCCGGGGTGATGAGGACAGCAGTGCCCGATGAAACACAAAAAAGATGATGATGCCCCCGACCCATTTGGGGAAACCCGGGGTTTGAGGAAAGGGCTTATCATCGTCAAAAAGGGCGCCCGTTTCCCCGCGCGGGCCACAGCGCACCCAGAAAAGGGGGTCTTGTGGCCGGGAGTCAGCGGGATAGCACAGTGTGAGGTCGGGACCCAAAGGGCGGCCACGGGGAAAAAAACCCGTTTTCGCCGGGTCCAAGAAAGAAAGCAGCACGGGGGCTCAGCGGGGCCCCCAAGGGGGCGGCAGTAGCCACTCAGTGCAGAGCTTTGGCGGAAAAAACCCTTTACTCAGCGGTGTGGGCAGTTTTTTTGCCTTAAGAAAACCGGAGGAGCCGAATATGGGTATATGAAAGAATCTGTGGGCGGGAAAGTGAAAGGCGGGGCCGGGGTTTTAAACTTTTGGAAACCAAACGGCCCTGCATAAACACATGCAGCGCCACCATCCGGGGCCGGGGAAAAAACGTGGCTCAAAATTTGGTGGCCCATCCTGCCCGCCCCCAGCAACAGCAGCACCCAGCAGCCCCCAGTGGCATGCTTTCAATTGCAGCCAGTCAAGGCCCCACCCCCCTCTGCAAAAGGGGAGCTGTTTCTTTTTTACATCATCCCCCGGGCCCGATGCTCCTGCTCCTCTCTACTCATGGCGCCAGCATTTTCTTTCAGCAAAGGCGATTGCAAAAGGAAAAACGAAATGCGCCCAACCTTTAAGGGAAACAGCTGACTGTGCTCCGGCCCCAAGTTGTTTGGTAAGCAGTCCCCCCCCTTTCCCAAAAATGGGGGGACTCTGCACCGTTCAGAGAACAAATTGGCTTTTTGCCAAACCCGGGAAAATGGAGGGTTCAAGCCGTAATTTTTTTCCCCAAAAAGGGGCGGGTCCCCGGGCACTTCAAAAAATATGTAAAAAAAAAGTGGGTCAGCCCTTTTGAGCTTATGGGTTTTGCCCCAAAGGTGAAAGCAGGCGGCCCGTCTGGAGCTTTTAACTACATTTCGGGGCCAGTACATGCCCTTTTTAGGGCCCCACGGGGTGAATTTTTTTTCCCCAGCCCAGACACCCCAACAACTTGGACAAGACCCCGCTTTCCCCTCCCGTTGTCAAACTCCCTGCCCCTGCGCCAAGTCCCCCCCCTCCTCCTCCTCCACCCCCACCCACATTCTCGCCTCCCCCAAGTACGGGCTCCATCATACCAAATGTGTAGGGCACAGCGGTGTCACGCAGTTCTACCCCGGGCTTCCCTCGGCTAACGAAGTGGGCACAGGGGAAAAATGCTAGGTTTTAGGGCGGGCAAGAAAATCGATGTGGGGGCCTTTCTCCCCCCCAAAACTGAAAAATCAAACCCATGGTAAAGGAAAAGGGGGGAAAACAGGGGTTTTCCCGCGCTGCACGAGGAGGGATGGCCCCATGCCCCTGCAGGGGCGCAAAATGTTCAATTGGTTGTAAAAAGGGTTCCTGAAGCCCTTCCACCGATCTTAAAGAACTTTCGGGAAAAATGGCCCAAAGGAAAAACTGTTGCATGCCCCTTTTTCCTTTCCCGTACAAAGCCGGGAAACCCCCTTTTTTTCGAGTTGCAGCGGCAAAACGGCCCCACCCCAACACACTCTTTTAGGCGATTTTTTCCACCCCGGGAAAATTCCAGCCTGGACATTTTGGCCCCGATGTATAAACAGAAAAAGGGCCCCTTAAAATTTTTTTGTTTGACCAGGCAGACAAAAGTACCCCCCTGTTAACTTTGATGTCGCCATTGGCAGCCCCATGGTAAACCCCTGCCTTTGTTGAGGCCATTCGAGGGGGGGCCCCACTTTTTTTTTGTCATTTCGCCGGGGGATTTTACGGGATGAAAACATCTTTCCATTGCTTCATGTCCTGGAACAGATGCTGAAAAATCGTCGGGGCCCGGGGGACGGGAGACGGGGCGACTACATCTCGGGGCCCAAGAGCCCGGGGGGGGAATGAAAGGGAAAGGGGGAGGAGGAGGAGGACATTGGAGCAAAAAGCTTTTTTCTGTAAAAATAAAGTGGATTTTCTACCCAGGTGACAAAAGAGGAGGGCAGGGGCAGCTGGAGGAGGTGGATGGAATGAAGGGAAAACAGGCAGATACCCCCCCCACCCTGGCAGGCTAAAAGTTGAAATGGAGGTAGGGAGCCCCTCGGAGTCACTTGTGCCGATGGCCCCCCGCAAAACTTATTTTCCCGGCTAAATGACAGCCGAATAGTCAGCATCCGGCAGAGGGATTTACTTCTGGCCCCCCTCCACCCTATTGGGAAACCCCCCGCTACCCGGGCCAAATGGGAAACCTTTTTTTCCCCGCTATTGAAAAAGGGAAGACAAACCAAAAAACTATAGGGGAAAACCCCGTAGTCGTTTTGGGTGCTGCCTATGTGCGGCAAGTCCCTCCTTGACGGTTTTGACCGGGGGGGTTTCCCCGCGCTAAAGTACAACCCGCCCCGGCTACTGGGGGAAAAGGGGGGGGGGGTAGGAGCAAATACCCCTCCATCAAATAGTAACCTAAGTCTGGAGGGCACTGGGCCCCTTCCTTTCCCCCCCCTAGTGAGGAGGGCAGTCGCCCCAAACAGCAGCAGCAGCAGCAGGGCCCGGGCATCCCCCGAAAACCCAAAAGGGTTTTGGTAAATTGGGGCGCCTCTGCCACCTCAGTTTGAAGATTTCCCCTGGGGGCTACGGGCACCAAAAATGGAAAGTGTTGGGCCCCAACTTGCCCAGTTTGTTTTGTGGAAAGCTGTCCCGCCCCGGGCCCGTAGTGTGGCATCAGAAACGGGTGTTTTTAAATTGCGGCGGGGGGGGGCCCTCGTTTCCCCCAAGGAGAAACCCCTTGGTTTTTCCCGGGAAAAAGTGGAAAAGACGACCCCTTTTTCAAGATGAATTTAGGCGTGGATCGGCCAGGGTTTCCCCACCCCCAAGGATTTTAGGCGTCAGTCTGGGTTCAAACTACCCGCCTAAACCACTATTCTGATTTCCCCCACCCACATGATCCACAAAATCGCTGACAATTTTTTCCCCTCTGCCTACTACCATCTTTACCAGGGGCGGTATTGCCCCCCACCTCAACACTCTGTCATTGTGCCACTCTATGACCTATGCTGCTGCTGTTGCCCCCCCCCCCTGGGGCATCCACACTGTGTCATTGTGCCACCCGTCGACCTCATTCTGCTTTCTGTGGCTGCTGCCAAAGCCTCCACCCCTGTGTATTGTGGGCCCTGCTGACCTTTATGCTGCTTTCCCCAGGGGACCTCCCCTCTCAGGGCATTTTTTGCCACTCTGGGCTTCCTCCCGTTTTGCCACCCCCAGAATGTCATTGTGCCCCTGCCTGACCTCTGCCCGTTTTGGCCTTTTTTGCCCGTCACCCCCCCCTCCCACTCCCGTCACAATGTTTCCAACCCGACTCTTAGCTTGCTTTTTTTCCAGTTTCGTGGCATGACTTTTTTCAGGGTACATTTTCCCGCTTTTATTTTTTGGTCGTTTTTCCCTCTTTTGGCCCAGGGAAATTTTTTAGTGAAGCGATTCTAAGGAAACGACCCGCATCATCTGCGTTTTCATACAAAAAACCAACATTTTATGAAAACCAAACCAAGCTCCCCCTAAAATTTAAACATTTCCAAAAAAACGTTCTACAGACCCTGGCCCGGCTCTGGGGAAGCTGGAAATAGCTGCTTTTTAACGGCCCAAATTTGTGCCCAAAATAAATTTGGGAAAGAAACTAATTTTGTCGGAAAAATTTGGCGGAAAACACCGAATCGAAAATTTTTTAGAAATTCGCCCATCTCTTAAAACCCTTTCCCCCGATCAATGAACTCTTTGATTTCGCCCTGCGGGGGGGAAGATCTTTTCCCAAAAAGGATCTGGGGGGTTTGGGCCCACAATTGGTTTCCCTAAACCGAAAAGGAGACGAATGGAAAAACGGCTTTTAACAAAAAAGGGGAGGACACTTTGAAAAACTTGGTCCCTTGCCCTTTGGGCCCATCAATGCCCCGGGTTTTCTTCCAGGACTTGTTTAAAAGATATTTTAAGGGTCTCCCTTTTCACCTGTGTCGGGTCAAATTTAACGATATACTTTGCCCCAACCGGGGAAATCACCAACTTTTAAGTCCCCAAGTGTTAGGGCCCTTTTGAGACGATCACCCGTACGCCAACGGGGAAATTTCTTTCACCAGAAAAGATTACCCTTTTTGGGGTACGTCAAACTCTACAAAGGCTTTTCAGATTTTGGGCCCAGCAAAGCCCGGGACATTTCATGTTTTTTTGGGGTTTTGTAACTACTATCGGGAGTTTTTCCCGCAAAATTCTCCATGCTGGTTGGGCCCCCTTTTTGGCTCTCACTAAGAAGGAAACCCCCAACCCCCAAAAAGTTTTGGGCTACCCGAAGCTGAGGGGGCAAATTTCGAAATTAAAAAACGCTTTTTTTCCTTGCTTCTAAACCTGGCCCCGCAAAAACCTGCTAAGCCCTTTTTTTGCTAAGGTTTGGGCCCTGGGTTTTTAACAATTTCCCCATGCAAAAGGGGGCCAAGGGGGAAAACGGGCCCCCTTGTGGGTTCTTCTCCCAAAACGTTCTCAACCCGCGGAGAGGAATTTTACTATTGGGGGTCGAGAGCTAAATGGCCAATTTTAAATGGGTAAGGGAAAAATGGCACTATCTGTGGAAAAATGCCATTCAGACGTAAAAACCTTTAAAAATCTACAGTTGCCCAACGACTTAATCCACCCCGGGCCCGGGGTCTCTAAATTTTTTTCCCGATTTTAATTTCCAGGGTTTCCTTCCGTCCCCCCGGAAAAGAATGTCAAGGTGGGTCCCTCTCGCGTTGGGACTTTATGTGTTTTTGGGGAAGAATGGCCCCCGAAACATTATAACCCCCTGAGGCCCCCCTTGTTCCACACCCCTGTTTTACCTCCGAAAAGGGCCCGCCCGGGAAACTACGTGGGTCCCACGGGCCCCAAGAAAAGTCTTGAAGTGGGGGGCATTGTTCTTTTTTGGCCGGAAAATTTCCCGGGGGCCCATAAGACTTGCCTTCTTGTCTCCCGGTTCTATTGTTGGCCCGGAACCCCGCCAGGATGTCAAGGAGTTTTATTGGAGTCCTGCATAAACCCGGGCCCGTAAAAAGACACCTTGTCACAAAACCGGGGGGGTTTCTGCATCCCCCCGCCAATCCCCCCCCGGGCCCTGGGCACATGTTGGGCCCTGGACTTCATAATCGACCTCCCTCCCCTTTTTTTGGTAACAACTTTATTGGGGGGTTACGGGTCGGTTTTCGAAAATGGGCATTTTTGGGCCCGTTACCCAGGCCTTTCCCTTTTGCCCACGCCTGGGCCCCAAACTGTTTTTTTTTTCCAAAATTTTTGGGCTGCCAAAGGGTTCCCCTGCAAATTGGGCCGGGGTCGTGGGGTCCAATTTTTTTCTAAATTTTTTGGGGGCCCTTTTTTTCCCAACTCCAGGTGAAGCTTTGACTTTCCTCGGCCCACCCCTCAAACGAATGGTCAAAGGGAGGGGGCAATCAGGTTTCCCGGGGAAAAAATTTTTCGCCACTTCGTCTCGGCCCGTCAGGATGACTTTGGGCCAGCTTGCTGCATGGGGGGGTTCTCGTACAACTCCCTAGATTCTGATCCAAGGGTTCCTCCCCTTTTACATTGTGTATTTGGAGGCACCTCCGCCCACTTCTCCCGTTTGCATCCCCGGGCGAGGGGCCCCAAGGGCCCCTGAACATTGGTCCCGGATATAAAAGGGTTTTTTGGGCCCCGACTCGCCATCCCCTGCCCTTTGAGCTTTGGACGCACTAAGGGCGAAAGGAGAAAAAGGAAGGAGTTCTCTTTCCCAGTTTTTTATAATCCCCGGGTGATAAGGTTTGGGGGTTGGTTGGCCAGAAAATTTTCCGCCTTAAAAAAAAAATTTATAAATTGGGGGGCCCCCCTCAGGGTTTCCCTTCGAAATGCTTAAAAAGCCCTAAACCCGGTGGCCTAAAACTCAGGGGTCCCACATTTATGCGCAAACCCAAAAAATTTCCCTTTTATGTTTTCCCCTTCCCCCAAAACCCCTGGTTCTGAAAACCCTTTTTTTTCTCCCCGGAAAGGGAAATCCCTCTCTCAAACTGGGGGGATGCCTCTAACGTCTTTGGGTCAAAGAGACTTGGGTTTTAAAGAACTAGAGGGAAATTGGGATTTCCTCGTTAATTGGGGGGGGTTCGGGCCCAAGGGGAGGTCTTCGGAGCCAGAGGAGAACATTCTGGACCGTAATATTATCCCGAAGTTCCTTCAGTCCCGAAAGAGGGGGGGGGGCAAAGTGGGGGTACTGTCACGGATGCCACTGCGACCCCCGTCCCGGGTCGCAGGTGCGTCCGTGCCCGTCACCCGAGCGACGCCGTGTCCCGCATGTCGTGGTGCGGGTGTGCTCATTCCCCTGCTCCTTCGGGAGCGTACTTACCCGGCCGCGCTCTTTCTGCAGGCTGTGTCCCTCGGTGCGCGTGGTCCTGCTCCCAAGGGCGCGCGCACGCCGGCAGTGTTAAATTTAAAGGGCCAGCGCACCGGTAATTGGCTATTGCCGGTCGCTGCCCCTATTTAAGCCTACCTCTTCCTGATTACCCTGCCGGATCTTTAGTGCCATTGCCTATTGAGAAAGCGTTCCTGAGTCTTGTCTGATTACCGTGTACCGTACCGTTTGCCTCCGTTCCTCGACCACGAATCTTGCCGCCTGTCCTGACCTTTCTGCCTGTCCACGACCATGAACCTTGCCGCCTGCTCTGACCTTCCTGCCTGTCCCCGACTACGAGGCTGCCTTACAATTTTGTACCGTGCTACACCTCGGCTGCCTCCGCAAGCAAGTCACGTCAGGGGTAGCGACCTGGTAGACTCCCGCCGCAGCAAGTCCATCCCGCTTTGCGGCGGGCTCTGGTGAAAACCGGGACCTACTTAGATTCCGCTCCCTGGCGTGGCTTACACCATCGCTTGCGGTGGTCCAGAGGATCCACTACTACCGCCCGTGACAATGACACCAACTGTCAAACATGAAAGAGGAAGCGTAATGGTCTAGAGCTCTTTCCATGCATCCAGAGTTGGCAACTTGCACAGGGTGACAGGCACACTAAACATAGAGGGCTACCACAGGCTTATTGATGTACCATACTGTACTCTCTGGTATATGCCTAGTTGCTTATTGGTTCATATTACAGCAGAAAATGTTCAAAATCATTCAGGTTATGTCAGAGCTACCTAAAAAAACATGAAGCTGGTAGGCTTTAAAGGATGGAAGGTTCAGCATAGTCTCCAAACTTAAACCCTATTGAGCTTGTTTATAATGAACTGGATAGAAGGGCGAAAGCAAAGCAATCTACAATATGTAAGTGCAGCACATTTGTGGGAACTTCTACAACAACATTGAGGGAAAAAAAATTCAGAACAATGTCTGAATGCAATTATAGAAAGAAAGCCTCGATTGTATAAAGCTGTTACGTATTTTTCGGACTATAAGACGCACTTTTTTTCCTCCAAATTTGGGGGGAAAACAGAGGTGCCTCTTATAGTCCAAATATACTCCAGCCGGTGGCTGGAGAAGACTGATGCTGGGGGGTGGTGGGGGGAGGCTCCCCGCAGCATCGCTCTTCTACAGCCTTGTGCTGGCTAGAGAGAGCTTGATGTGGTGGGTGTCTGTGGGTTCCGTGTGGAAGCTGCGGATATCAGTAGGGATGGAGTCGGATCCATCCCTGCTCTAGATGCTGCCAAATGAATGGCACCGCTCCTCCATGCGATCACCCTCCTGCAATGTAATTGCTGGGGGGTGATCGGTTGCCATGGCAGCTGAAGCCTCATGCAGGCTTCCACAGCTGCTATGTATGTACACCCATTACACCAGAGGGTGTAATAGGTAGTGAATGAAAAATTCTATGTACAGCAGTACAACAGTACTGCTGTATATAGGACAAGGAAGTGTGCCCCCTAGTGGTCAACTGCCCTAGGGGAGTATTAAAGTAAAAAAAAAAGTAAAGAAAAAAAAAGTTTAAATCACCCCCCCTTTTGCCATTTTAAAATAAAAAAAATAATTATTCACCCCTTTTTTTAAAATCACCGAAACCTTTTAAAAGATTTGCTCTTTTTAAAATTTTGGGAAATCTACAGCATCTTTTTCACGGGCTTCCGGGGAAAAATAGCGATTGGGAACCTTTTTATCCCATCTTTTTATAAGGGATGTAACATTATAAAATCTATACAATTTGCTATTTTATGAGTTGCTTTTGTTTAAGAAAATTCCCTAATTTCCCATGTGGCAGTCTTTTTTTGTTTTTTGTTTCCCTGATAAACCCCGCCATCAGTGGGAGAAACGTTTTTGGAATATGTAATTTTGGGTATGCTGTAAAATATTTAAATTTTTTAAGAAGATTGCTGTTTTATTGAAAAAGTTTTTTTGTTTTTAATTTCTGTTACTAGAAATTTTTCCCTTTTTTTGTAGAGACACTGTGTTTTTTTTTGGGTTTTTTAGCCTTTTTTTGTATTATATAGGGTTTTTGGGTAGGGTGTTTCCCCTCGGGGTTGCCCCTTTTGGGGCAGGGGCCCGCTTGTGTAGTTTTTTTAAAATCGGTATATTTTGGGTATTTTTGGGCTTATGTTTTAAAAAATGACCCAATTTAAAAATGAAAATTTTTTGATTTTATTTGTACCTGGGGGCATTGGCCCATCTCTGGTAGTTTGCTATTAAAATATAACATCATTTATCTAGTACGCTGAATACCGTAGAAGAAAAAAAAATCCAAAGCCAAAATTGTGTTTTTTTTTTCTTTTTAAAATCACCCAACCCAAAAATTGGGGGAAAAAAAAGTGACAAAAAGGGCAATGTATCTTAAAATAGTACCCAATTAAAAAAATACAAAACGTTGCACTTTTTGTTACCTTTTTTCCCCCATTTTCCCCCCCTAAAACCCCGGGGGGTTTATGGGCCGTAAAACTACGGTTTTATCAGCTTCAAATGGGTACTTGAAAAAAGTTTAAAGATCAAAATTTTAATTTTTGGGTTTAAAAAAAATAAACCATTATTTTTATTCTCTTAATTCTTTTTTTATTTTTTTTTCATTTTTTAAAATTTTTAAATTTAAAACTACATAAAAATCAATAAAAACTAGAAAAAAATTTAGTGTTCTAAAAATTTTTTACCCTAGGTATTCGCTTTTTCATTTGGTGCTCAGGCCCCCGTCCAACCTTTTTTGATAAAGGTTTGAATTTAAAAGTTAAATTTAACCTTTAAAACCCTATCTTTAAAAAACATTGTATTGTATGTTTATAATACAAAAAAAATTTTTAATCCCTTTCAAAATTTTTTTTTTTCCCCAAAAGGGTTTCAAACATCTTTTTTAAAAAAGTACAATTATATCTAGAATGAATTTTTTACACTTACCCCGCCAATTTTTTTTTATTAAAGGGGGGTCTTTTTTTTAAGAAAAACTTTGGGGGGACCATGAGGGAAGGGGGGGAATTAAAATAAAAAAAACTAGACACTCTTTCCTTCGGTCTTCTGTTTTCTTTCCAGTACTTTTGAATTGGGGGGTCACTGTGCGTGGCTCCGGCCCTTTTTTTTAAAACCCCTGTTTTGACCAAAACGGTGATTGAAATTTTGAGAAATGTGATTTTGTAGCCAAAAAAAACAATTTTCGGCAGTGCAGTCCCAACTCAGAAGTACAAGAAAGAAAACAGAAAACCAGGAAGACCCAGAGAATAAACCAAAAAATTGGGTAGAAGGGGAAGTAAGGGTTTTTTTTTTTTTTTTAATGGGGGGCCCCCGGGGAGTTGCCCTTAGGTTTTTTTTTTAGGAAGGGTACAACCCCCTCTAATTTAATTTTTTGAAAAAAAAAACTTTTAAAGAGAATTTGTAGGCAGAATGCTGTGGACTCTCGTTTAAACTGTAAATTTAACTAAAAAAAGTTTCTGCCAAAAAAGTTTTTTTTTTCCCTTTTTATCTTGGAGAACCCTTTTTTTGGCTAAATAATAAGATGGGCAAAAACTGAAAAAGAGAGTGGAGAAAATGAGATTTACGTATAGTAGTCTTGTTTATCAAACTTGTTTTGTGGGAATAGGTGTCCCAAAAGGGTTTTTTCGCATGCGGTGGTAGAAGGTGTAATACCTGCAAATATGCATTGAAAAAAAGTACATTTAAAAGTAATGCTGCACAACGTAAGGAATTAAAAATTGAAAAAATTTATTTAAAAGTGATACCCCCCCCCGTAAATAAAGCCAAAAAATTGTTAACCCAAAGCGACCCAAATTTTACATTGGAGTAGCATTCGCAAACTAAAGTCTCGTATAGCAGAGCATATTGCAGGGATTAAAAAGGAATTGATTTTTCAGTCTGGTGCCATCAGACACTTCTTAGAGAAACATGCCCGTTAGCAAAGGCCCAATTTTTTGTACTTTGGAGAGGAAAGTGGAGGGGCCCCAGTCGGGGCGGAGACTGGGAAAAGTTAGGTAGTTAACCCCGGCTTAAAATTTTGGGGGTTTAAGGAACGAATTTTGTCCGCAAATTTCGGGCCCGAAATAAGTTTTTTAAAAAATTGTTTTCACAAAGTGTGGCCCCGTAATTTTGTGTGTAAAAAAACTTTTCCCCCTTCTTTATATGGGGAAATTTCGTCAATAAATGAAAAATTTTACGATCGTATTACGGAGTATTTACGCCTCGTGTGAAATGACTAGGCGTATTTTACTTTGGGAATCAATGGTAACTAATTGTTTCATTATTTGAAACGATTTCGGGACGTATTTGCGGACGTAAAATACGCCCGGGTAAAATAGCTCCCGAATAGCAGTGGAACATAGCCTTAGTGCGTCTGCAGGAGGCATATTGGTTCCTGGAGCTAGACACCAGAAGTCAGGTAGGACTAAATTATTGTAATGATCTACCATACATCTACTAAGATGTCTGTTGAATATTCATACTTGTATATTCATTGTATTTTAAAAAGTTTATTGTATATATGTTGTTTTATTTCAACATAAGTAGCGAATGGGTTAAGGAAAGTGACATGTTCCTTATTTCCTTCCCCTTTCCTACTTAAACCAGGCAAATGTAATCTGTAATGTAGCTGTGAACAATGGCATTGTTTGGTGCCCGAAACGCGTAGGCTGTGTTTTTTGCCTAGTTTTTTATACCCTCTGCACCAACTTATGGAATAAATATAAATCACTTTTGCACGATACTGGATTCCACTTTATTGCTTAGCAATTGGACGGTAATAGGTGTCATTGGATTACAAAATTTACCTGGAAGCAATGGCACCAATCACCTTCAAGGAAAGGAAACAAAAAGGATGCCATCTAGTGGTCAATGTCCTGCACATTTATCATCCCAGACGCCATCTAGTGGTTGATATATTACACGTCTGCAGCTCAGGTTTAATTTCTGTTTAATTAAGCCTCTTAGCTTGATTTGCTCATGAACTGTATTGATCACGGAGTGTCTGACATCTACTGTATTGTTTAGTTATTTGGAGTCTAGCAATTGTTCATATAACCTACTTCCCAGAAACACAATTATAGATCAGTGAGTTACAGTCCAGGCATAAAATCTCATTAGGGCAATTGAATTCAGGAAGAATTTGATACTTTAGCTTAGGTTCATTATGCACCAGACGCAAACAGAGAAAATCTATTTTAATAATCTCTGGGTATTTAAGATCCAGGGTTTTGGTTTTATAGAGGATGGAGATGACTGTGACATGAGGCGGAAACATTAAAACACACAGATGCCATTGTCAGATTACAATGGAATATATCACATATCACTATGTCAGGCAGCTTATTCATAAGCTTTGTTGTTGGTAAAAATATTTTAATTTGGATTTTCTTGCTGCACAAAACTATGTTCTGATTCATAGAACAGCAGAAACATATACATGTGTCAGCCACATCCACACCAGTAAATGTACAGAATGAAAGTGTACTCATACGGTAATCATTCAGAGATGGGCCTAAATCATACTTGCCAACTTTTGAAAGTGGAAAAGTGGGAGATTTTAAGGGGCGTCGCGCGTAGCAAAAAAATTGCATGACCACACCCATCTTGTTGGTGCACCACGCCCCTTAGAAAAAAAAGCTACAACCCACTCCACCTAAATGCATAACAGCTCTGGAAGAAAGCCAGGTAGTTGCCCCTTCTAGCCAGGTAGTGCCCTTATAGCCAGTTAGTGCCCCATGTAGCCAGGTATTGCCCCTTGTAGCCAGTTAGTGCCCCCTTGTAGCCAGGTAGTGCCCCTTGTAGCCAGGTAGACGCCCCCAATAGCTAATAAAAAAAAAATACTCACCTCACCAGGCTCCCTGCAGCGTGTCCAGCTCCCGACGAACTCCTCAGCATCGCAGGGGGAGTGAGTACATCCTTGCGTCACGCCCCCTGCAATGCTGATCTGTATGTACAGTGCCAACCAGCCGTTGTACATACAGGGGAGAAAGCAGGAGGGGAACGATCCCTCCTGCCTCCTCCCTGTACGGCAGTTGCACGGAGCGTGCAGTTGCTGACTGACTGTGCGGCTTTGCCCGCCTGTAGGAGCGGCCCGGCGGCATGGTCATTTAAAGAACCCCCGCTGCATGCTGGTGGCGGGAGGTTCGTCAACTCTCCCGGGGTGCCGGGGGGGGGGGACCCTCATTAGCGGGACCCCCCGCCAAAAGCTGGAGAGTTGGCATGTATGGTCTAAATAATAATTCTTATATAATTGTCCCTGTCCATTAAATCCTTTAAAGGGTTGTCTCACCATGCTGTTTTACAGAGCCACAGGCAGAGGTTTGTAAACTGTAGAACAAATGCTACAGAGCTCAAAAGGGTTAAAGCTTCTGAGTAACATAGATAAACAAGATCCTGTGCTTTAGATTAGACACAGCAGGGTGGGACATCCATGATGGGACAGGGGCTGCTAGACAATGATTAACGAGAGAGAGAGAGAGCAGAGAGACCTAGAGATTCTTGTGTACACTAGAAATAGATATAATCTTCTTTATCTCTTAAACAAAGCAAAATCAAAACAGCAATTTATTTGTTAGTAGTCTTTTTTTTTATCTTTGCCTACATGCTTAATGCTAATCACTGTGGTGAGAAAACCTCTTTAAGGGGGTGTTGCCATCTCACAAGCTAATGGCAGTTGGTATAGCATGCCACCAATGTGTGATAGATGCAGGTTTCACATAAGGGTTGTGGGATTGCGCAAGGTTGTACCTGAAACTCCCATTGAAATCAACAAGAGAATTCCAACCACCTCTCTGTTCTCAAAGGAGATTTTCGGGGATTGGTTCTCCAGATTGGTTTGGGTCGCAGAGGTGAGATCCACATCTATCTCCCATTAATGACATATCCTATCGATATGCTATCAATGTGTGAGATGTGAACGCCCCTTTTAGTGTGGTTTTACACACTGCAGTTTTTTTTCTTCTAAACAAACCACTAAAAATGCATATGCAGTAGAAAAAGAACACTGAAAAAATGCATGGACTGCATGAAAAGTACACTGCATGAAGCCTAAAAAACATGCAGCATGCAATATATAAAATATGCATAAGTGCATAAGTGTGAAGGGGCCCTAAAGTGGTTGTCTCAGGATAGACAATAGGCCATATGTACAAGAACTGGCTCACAGTAAGACTATCTTTGCTGCCAATATCAACCAATCAGAGCTCAGCTTCTATTTTTTTTCAGAGCACTATATGAAATAAAAGCTGAGCTCTGATTGGTTTCTATGGGCAGCAAAGACAGTCTTACTGCGAGACAGTTTTCATACATAAGGCCCAGTGGTTTTATATTCTAGTAAATGCCACCAATGTCCATTTAATGGAGTCTAATCACTGTGTATGTATTCAAGCAAAGTGTATGTTAAATCAATATACCTTTAAATAACTTTTGCATTATATCATATTTTCTCATTGTTTCATCACCATTCACTTTCTTTTCATTCTGCTCTGTTTTAAGGCTTAGTCTTAAGGGTCTGAACCATCTTGTACTGTTTTCTTTTTGTAGTCATATAATGGATTCCTTGTTTGTTTTCTGTATTTACATGCTTCTCATCATGATCTTTATTACAAAATAAAATGTGCTCCTTTTGGTCCTTTTTTGGGTGTGCACATTTGTTACTTATGTTCTGTGGATTTGGGTCCAAATAGTGAAATCAACATATCATTAAAACTTTATCATGAACTCAAGTAAAAAAAGTTAAAGAAGAGGTAAAAAATGCAAAAAAAAAATGACGTTATTGCTTCTGTTTTTATTTTCTGCCAGAAAATAAAACTGGACCCTAAAATGTTGTAATTAAAAATACAACTTATTCTGCAAATACAAGCCCAGTATGCATGACATTAATACGTTTTGTGCATTTTTAAACTCTCTTTAGAAGCAGTTTTTTTATACATTTTAAAAACTTTCTTTGTGTTTTTTTTCCCAGAATTCTGGTGCATTTTGCGTAGTGATTATGCCACTGAGGGCAAAGCAAGCAAGGCAGCAACAATAAATAGGATAATTTATGTTTAACATGGAGCGCTCGTGTGTAAAGGGTGAACATTCACTAAATATGCTGGTAAATCTAGGCAGACAGCACTTGCCCATCAAATATAACACTTTTCCAATAGAGAAAAAGACATCAATTGATTAGGCAGATTGACCATCATGTGTCTCCGGACTTTATCTGTAGCACTGGTGTCAGCACTCTTAGTAGAGGTAATTGCAATATAATTAGATTGAGTCCCAAAGTGAGATGGGGATCGAGACTTGCTTCCTGAATTGTTTGTTTCTTATTGAGTCTGGATAATAAAATGAGTTATTCGTGCTAGCACATCTGTTAGAGTGGAATAAGTAGTGTGTTAAATAAAACATGTCTGCCAGGATGTGTCATCCTCTAGATATAGACCTATATAGAGTAGAGATATTAACATGAAAAGATTGCTTTGATATTCACCATGGATTTAAAAAAAATTGCCACATGTTCAGATTGGCATACCAAAGTACAAGTGGATCCACGGGAGTGTTTGGGTTTTTACCTTACACTGGCCTCCACCATAAAACAAGCTAAAGGGCCCGTCACTTGTTGCCAGGGATCCTTCTTAGGATATTTGGAATAATGTGTGCAGTTTTGGGCAACAATGCAGAAAAAAGACTTAGGAAAGCTTTGGCAAATTCAAAGGAGGACAACAAAAATAATAAAAGAAATGGATGGACTATAGTGCCTAAAAATTGGGGTTATTAAAATTAAATTGTCTCATCTCAAAGTTTCATAGGATGCATGAATGAAATAATGCTGCTTTGCTCTGTCACTTCCTGGTCAAGCTGTCTGTAATTAGCATATGAGCTCGGTGTATTCAGACCTCTGCTAATTAGATAAATCTCATGCTGTCAGGACCAGGGAAGCTACTGAGGTAAAGTAAACAGCAGTAATTACTGGCTTTTGTCTAAAAGATCAGATAACAAACAAGCTCTCACTGTGGGAAGTTCTGTGCTGAGCAACCTGTGTGACTCCCTGCTATCAGATAGAACAAACAGCAGTGGGTTGGGGAGAAGTACACAGTTCGTTCACTTGGGGAACCAGATAGAGCACAGAAGGTGATAAAATCACTTGTAGCTCCTTAACAACACAAAACAAAAAACGCAATATATTTGGAAAACGTCTTTATTTAGCGATCCCAAAGCTAATCTTTGTAGCAAGACAACCCCTTTAAGTTTAAAAAAGGCAGCTCCAGGATCACATTAAGGGGATTTCTCCCTTAAATTTATCACCTATTCCCCTGCTATTCACAGCACTACTACTCTGTTAAAAGTCTATGGAATGCTTGGCTGTCTTTGCCAGTCCAATAGATTTTAAATAGTGCAGCAATCTGAGCAATGTGATGAAAAATGAGGTACTTGGTCCCTATAATGTGAAACACTTTCTCACTGCGAGAGTACAGTGAGGAAGTCCCCATTTTAGTGACCGCTGTGAGTCACATCAGAGGAACCTCCAGCAATCAAACCCTTAGCTATGTGCAAATATTTCAAGTTTCAGTACAGAAAACTCTCCCATGATCTACTTATACCCTGGACTGGATCTGCAACAAAGTGGAATCCTATATGTCTAGAGGAAATATGGTTTCTACACAAACATGGAAAATTATTCTTTACCATAAGAGCAGTGAGACTGAAAAGCTCTCAGCCAGAAGAAGTCTTGATGAAATCACTAAAAGAGATCAAAAGGGTCTGGATACATTTTGGAAGGCAATAATATGATGTCATAGTGAGTGGGGAGGGGGCATTGATTCAGGGATTTATTCTGACTGCTGGATTTGGCGTAATGAAGGATTTTTTTTTCATAAAGGGAAAACAATTGGCTTCTAGCTCATTGGGGTTTTTTGCCTTCCTTTGGATCAACACTTTACAGTGGGGAAAAATATATTTAGTCAT
The DNA here is from genome assembly GCA_025379985.1 of Phyllomedusa bahiana. Taxonomy (NCBI): domain Eukaryota; kingdom Metazoa; phylum Chordata; class Amphibia; order Anura; family Hylidae; genus Phyllomedusa; species Phyllomedusa bahiana. The sequence continues at coordinate 23,501 of JAODAL010013044.1, forward strand.
CCACCAATTATGCAAGTTCTCCCACTTAAAAAGATGAGAGGCCTGTAATTGACATCATAGGTAGACCTCAACTATGAGAGACAAATGATAAAACAAATCCAGAAAATCACATTGTCTGATTTAGAAAGAATTTATTTGCCAATTATGGTGGAAAATAAGTATTTGGTCACCTACAAACCAGCAAGATTTCTGGCTCTCACAGACTTGTAACTTCTTCTTTAAAAGGCTCCTCTGTCTTCCACTCATTACATGTAGTAATGGCACCTGTTTGAACTTGTTATCAGTATAAAAGACACCTGTCCACAACCTTAAACAGTCACACTCCAAACTCCACTATGGTGAAGACCAAATAGCTGTTGAAGGACACCAGAAACAAAATTGTAGCCCTGCACCAGGCTGGGAAGACTGAATCTGCAATAGGCAAGCAACTTGGCGTGAATAAATCAACTGTGGGAGGAATATTTAGAAAATGGAAGACATACAAGACCACTGATAATCTCCCTCCATCTGGGGCTCCACGGAAGAACTCACCACATGGGGTTAAAATCATCACAGAATGGTGAGCAAAAATCCCAGAACAACACAGGGGGACCCAGTGAATGACCTGCAGAGAACTGGGACCAACGTAACAAAGGCTACCAGTAACGCACTACGCCGCCAGAGGCTCAGATCCTGCAGTGCAAGACATGTCCCCCTGCTTAAGCCAGTACATGTCCAGGCCTGTCTAAGTTTGCTAGAGAGCATTTAGATGATCCAGAAGAGTATTGGGAGAATGTCATATGGTCAGATGAAACCAAAGTAGAACTGTTTGATAGAAACACAACTCGTTATGTTTGGAGGAGAGAGAATGTTGAGTTGCATCCAAAGAACACCATACCTACTGTGAAGCATGGGGAAGGCAACATCATGCTTTGGGACTGTTTCTCTGCAAAGGGACCAGGACGACTGATCCATGTACAAGAAAGAATGAATGGGGCCATGTATCGTGAGATTTTGAGTGCAAACCTCCTTCCATCAGCAAGGGCATTGAAGATGAAATGTGGCTAGGTCTTTCAGCATGACAATGATCCAAAGCACACTACCAGGGCAACGAAGGAGTGGCTTCATAAGATGCATTTCAAGGTCCTGGAGTGGCCTAGCCAGTCTCCAGATCTCAACCCCATAGAAAACCTTTAGAGGGAATTGAAAGTCCATGTTGCCCAGCGACAGTCCCAAAACATCAGTCCTCTAGAGGAGATCTGCATGGAGGAATGGGCCAATATACTAGCAACAGTGTGTGCCAACCTTGTGAAGACTTACAGAAAACGTTTGATCTCTGTCATTGCCAACAAAGGATATAGAACAAAGTATTGAGATGAACTTTTGTTATTGACCAAATACTTATTTTCCACCATAATTTGCAAATAAATTCTTTCCAAATCAGACAATGTGATTTTCTGGATTTGTTTTCTCATTTTGTCTCTCACAGTTGAGATCTACCTATGATGTCCATTACAGGCCTCTCCCATCTTTTAAAGTGGGAGAACTTGCACAATTGGTGGCTGACTAAATATCAGGAGCCTACCAACCTACCTATCTAAGGCCTACCTACCTGGGGCCTACCAAGATATAGGCCCCCTACCTGGGGGCCTAACAAGCTTGAAGGACTTGGAAGATCTGGTCATGGAGGGTGTGCCATTTAAATTTGATTGCCAACTGATAGATATCAAGCAGAAGCATCTCAGAAGGGTTTATGACTTGATCCAGTAGTAGTAATGGACTAAATAGGTCCCATATTGAATTCACTAAGGGGTAAACTAGGGAGCGTCTTCTAAAGGATTGTGCATTCTTCACCCTTAATCTCTCCAGAAAGTGTGGACTTTTGCGTAGGGATTCCCCAATTCACCACCCCTGGAGTAGACTCCATTGGCAATGGCTGGCATGTAGATGGAGAGTAGATACCAGGTCATGGTATCAAAGTAGAAAGCAGGAACTGTAGTCACAAAGTATGTGGGTCAAGAATCTGGTAACAAACAGTACTCAATCAACTATCAGGACAGACAGAAGATGGATAGAAAAAGCCAGAGAAAGTACCTTTGCTGACAGCAAGAACCAGATGGACCTTACTGTTGAGGCCCAAGGAATGATTTTTCCTTTATAAAATCCAAATAAACTCTGAACATCTTTGCAGGTGAGTTAGTTTGGGTCAAACACATCATAGTCTCTGTGCATCTTGCTGGTTCCTGGGGTTTTAGACTTGTCTCATCTTTTTTCTGTGATTATTTTGGTGCAAATAAGCAGCAAACAATGTGCCAAAGCTCTTCCTTTACCAGAGGAAAGCATGCAGTTGCTCCCTAGCCAGCATAACACTCTATATATAGTTGACAACTTGCTTAGTTATCAATGAAATTTAGATAAAACCTAATAAGAGCCTCACAACAAGGTCTAATGCTAATGTTATTTTATTTACCACCCCTAAATATGATTGAAAACGAGCACCTACATCTTTTAGAGATCAAAATTTGGAGGCAACCACAGCAAAGTGGGAGCCAGTCCAGACTTGTGGTCTGCATCTTTCTCCTGCATAAAATGTGACGCCTTGAAACCTATCTATATATTTGACCTCTGTCTTATTGGTTTCAAGGCCAATACTCAAAGCAATGGCATTCGAGCATTTCTACAAGGTAGATATGGCAGACGAAGGGTTAATCAGATCTCAGGTAACTAATTGCTCTGTGCAAAACCATCTGTCTGCCTGATTAGCATTAAGTGGACATGACAGTACTAATGGGCAAAGGAGCAGGGGGCAATAGGTTCAGCCTGACTCCTTAGATTACAGGGTGACATCATGCAGAGGAGTGACAAGCTGCCAGATGCTGACAGCAAGAAAACATATCCAGGAAAGTTACTGAACACCAAGTAAAAAAGCTACAGAAGAGATGGACGGAGAGCAAGATAAGGACTGCTAGCAATCCATGTGCTGCGGGGAACGGATACCTCATACGACGTGGCTGAGGGGGGTAAGACGTGGATTCAGGTAATGTCTGAGATCTTCTATAAGGTTAGGTATAAAGGATTATGAAAGATTAGACTAGGGTATAGCACGTAAGACACTGAGACTCATGCTAAGGAAGGTGAAGAAACGTAGAGATAAAGCTGCAAACCTATTAATATGAATATAACAAATTGAGGATGAAAAGCCAAAAAGATCCACCACTTTGATAAGATTAGTTAAGCAAAAGCTCATTGGGCCTACAGGACAGCTTTAATCCGACTGCTGTTTCAGGTGCCTATGAGAGATAACCAAAGGCAAGATTCTACGCCAGAGCTGCACGACGGACTGGTGTCTGAGAAGCAAGGACCATCTGAGATATAGCACTTCAAGAGCTCTCCAGAAGGGTGTAATCCCTACATATTGTGGCGCCTAATTACATCACATGTTATATCTGAAGCTACTGGACAAAATGGTGCCAAAAAGATGCTGGATCCACCACAGTATGCTCGTCCCTGCTCTCCTCATGTTCAGTGCAGGTGAGTTCTACCTTTTAGCATCATTGCATTCTATTTTGTTAGTCTCTATATGTACAGAATGTGTTAAGGTATCATGAGATAGCAGAGTCAAGTTTAATACTGAACTCTATCAGCTTGTGTCTTGTAAATCCTTTGCTTTAAGATAATGCGGTAGATTTATCTGATCTATAGATGATTTGTGCTGCATACACACATCTATGTTTCTGTGTATATAAGCAAGGTCCCATTACAACAGAATTTGACAGGGTGGGTGAATATCATTGTATCAGAATGTCTTATCTAAAATGAATCAGTTTTTGAGTTTTTTTGCTATTGAAGGAATGGGTATGTAACTGCCATTTTCCTCTCTGTCATAATCAGTTTGCATCTGTTCAGAATGCGGTCTGGTCGGGAGATCAAAAAACGGGTTTTTTGACAATGCTGATCGATCCATTTTCTTTTGCTAATAAAGTAGATTTTTCCCCTTTTGGTTTAGTAACTACTAGTATAAACATGAGGATACAATGAGATGTAAAGATTGCTACCAGAAGGGCATCGTATAATAAGTAGCCATAACACATTCAATATAAAAACAATATATAAGCAGACAAATTTCATTTTGTTATTTTTAAGAATTCTAAGTTCCTTTGAAGGTCCATGTCTTTTGTGTATAAAAAGTCTGTAAATTTTCAGTTTCTTGTATAACATCATGTCTGAAGAAGGGAGCTAGTACTGTCGAAAGCTCACCATCAAATATACTCAGTTAGCCTGAAAAAGGTATCGCCTGATTTCTTCACTCTTCTACTACTTTCTATGGCTAACACGGTACAACATTATACAACAGATAGGAGTTGTAATACAAGACAGTATTTGTCATAGAAATATTGTGAACGAAGGGTCATTAGTTCCACAGATTTCTCATAACTACAACTCCATGGTCATTGTAAACTAATGGATTACCATATCTATTGTGAGACCTACATGTTTCTCTATGGGAATAAGTCATTGATAACTTGAGTCTGACCATTCAGAATTGTTGTGATCAAAATCATAATCCCCCCGATCATTGTGTGAGCAAAAATCGGCAGGAAACCCTAGATGGATTTGCGACACAATTTTATTCTATGGGGACCATACATTGACAATAGTAGGTTCACATCTAGTAGAAGTAGGACTTCTCTGTGTTCTTTTATATTGCAGCACACAGGACAGATAATTCCTCCAAACCAGCCCTTCTGCGTCTTTCGGACAAACTTATGGAGGGATACAAGAAAGGTGTGAGACCTGTGCATAACTGGAGGCAGACCACCACTGTGCTCATAGACGTCATGGTATATGCTATATTAGGAGTGGTAAGTACAATACAACATCTGCGGCTGTAGCTATATAGTAGTGAATAGTTGATACCTGTGGAAAACATGTAATGTCAAGGATAACATGAGATTAAACACAGGAAAAGATAAGACCAATAATCATAGGCTTTAAAAATTTTCCAATAATCATAGGCTTTAAATATTTTCCAATAGTCATAGGCTTTAAATATTTAAATATTTTCCCAATTATTTTTCTAATGTATATTAATAACAGTAGTGGCATCCAGCAATGTTTTTTCTGTTATAAGGTTAAGTAATAAAAAAAGCTTTACCCAGTACCTCTCACACTTCAATTATACCAAGCTGATTTAGTGATTTTTTTTTTCTCCAGAAACAGTGCCACAGTTGTTAGAGATTGTGTTTGGTATTTCAGGCTTTTAAAGTTCTGAATAGCACTGTTTTCTAACAAATGATGCCTTTTTTCTAATCTCATCCAACATCATTAAGAGGGACTGACATAGGTTGTAATAACCCAGGAGAAGGATGAGTAGGATGTCCAGATATACTGTACAAATTGCAGACTGATTGTTTCCTCCTTGGCACAAGTTCTCAGTTAAGGCTGGCCGGTTGCTGCCAAGATATTAAACAATTCAATTTGGTTACATTAGATCTCCTGTAATCTGCCAACTCGTCATTGACACTGTTGGAACGTCATTAAAATATGTCTACGTTATTAGAAAACAACCCATTGTGCAACTAAAGATAGATTGTCTCCTTCTAATTAGATTTAACATGTAGCTATATAAGCTATCAAGCTGGAGAACCACACTATGCAGAAGATTTTAGGTCTAGGTATGGTCTGTATTTGGGAAGAAGATGGGGCTATATAGGATATAGAGTTTTGAGCTACACCTGGCTAGAGTCTAAGCAACTTGCTTTCTACTAAATGTGTTTTATGGCAAATAGGGACATTTTCCAGGAAGAATTTTTGATATTTTTGATGTCAGATGAATCCAGTAGTTTGGTGGAAGGATAAAATCTATCCACTTCGGGGGCTAAAAATAGGGCTACATGTAGCAGAGATTGGAGCAAATGAAAGTGTTAATAGAGATAGATGAAAGACAGAAGTCAATGAAAAGACACTGATAAGGGATCATATAAAGCATCTTACTATTGTGATTTTTATTATACTATATGTTTTATAAGATAATCTGCTAAATATAATATACAACTCCAGCAGAATGATGCATTTATTTATCACCCTAGGGTGATAAGAACCAAGTCCTTACAACATACATATGGTATAGACAGGTAATGTGACCACACTGTATTTAAAAGAATAGTAGAAAGCTTTGATACTACTGACTTCTTCACTGATTGTCTCCTCAGACTCTCTTGTTGTGCATGTACTCTGTTAACATGATAACTTTCTGTGGTGCTGATACCCAATATCTTTGTAGTATTTCTATACTGCATGATATACTCAATTGTCAATTTCAATTTGTTTTATATTGAAATAAATATTAACAATGAGAATTGCTAACTTTAAAGTCAGTTGTCTTTAGTATTTGTTCTCTATGTATTCCCCTTTTAATTATCCCGTTTATTGGGACAATCCCCAATTTTCACTCAAGTTCCCCATTCCCCTTTAAAGATGTTCCTCTGGTATAACTGAGCAACAATTTTGCAATAATGGTTACTACCTACATACTGGTATAGACCATTAGCTGATTTTCTTTTAATGATTTTAGTATTTTACTAACCAAGCCTTAACCCCTTACCGCTGCAACCAGTTTTGGCCTTTCTGACAGAGCCCCATTTTTTAAATCTGACATGTGTCACTTTATGTGAGAATAATTTTTGACACTTTAACCTATCCAAGTGATTCAGAGACTGTTTTCTCGTGACACATTGGGGCAGATTTACTTCTAGACAGTGTAAACTTAGACTAGACAGTCTTAAAATGCGCCAAATTTATCATAGTGTTGATAAATCTGGCGCAGGTTAGAACTGTCTAGTCTCAGTTTGTACCATTTTTAAGTTGGCTTTATTTTACGGCAGAATTTGGTCGCACATCCTGGCGCATTTTTGTCGTATTTAAGCCACACCCTTTTCTGCAAACCACACCCTTTACGAAGCCACGCCCCTTTGCAGGACGTGGCACAGAAACTGTCTAAAACACATAGTAAATGTGTCGAAAAACTTGTTTTTGGCGCAAATTGAGCCAGAATTCTGGCGCAGCTGCCTTGATAAATCTGCCCCATTGTGCTTTAAGTTAGTAAGGGTATGTTCACACGGCTTATTTTGGGGCGCATTTCGCGGCGAAATGCTCCCCGCAATTACTGTAATCCATAGCTCTCAAAGAGAACTATGGATTATGCCTCATCCCCCCGTGAGTACAATAAGTGACGATAAGTGACATGTCAATTATCCACGGCGAATACGCACCACGAGTAATGCATGTCTATCAGACTGACGCACAGTAGGCTCCCCCTTGCCTCGGGAGTACACGCTGATCAGCGCGAGCTCCCGAAACACAGTGTATTGCGGCGCGTACTGTACGCATCACAATACACCGTGTGAACATACCCTAAGAAATTTTGTTCCAAACAATCCTTGTTTATTTGGGAAAAATATCAAAATATTGTGAAAAATTTGAAAAATTTGCCATCTTCAATATTAAAAAATTTCTCTGTGTAAGTCAGATAGTTATTCCACTTAAAATAATTTATAACTTTTTTTTTACGACATTAGGGGGCTTAAAATTTAGTACTTAAAACGCAGTTCCGCCACTGTTATTTGGGCTTCATTTTTACAGCGTTCACTGTACGGTATAAATGATATGATAACTTTACTATGCGGGTCAGTACAGTTACAGTGATATAAATTTTATATAGTTTTTATGTTTTCTTACTTTTACACAATAGAAATGCGCATATAAAAAATTGCGTTTTTATGTCGTCATATTCTGACTTTTGTATTTTTCTGTATACGGAGCTGACTATGGGCTTGTTTTTTGTGGGATGAGTTGTAGTTTTTATTGGTACCATTATGGGGTGCATATAACGCTTTCATCACTCTTTATTTAGGTTTCGTCAGGTGTTTTGACTAAAATAAGACAATCCTGGTATTGTTTTTTATTTTTAACAGCAGTCACTGTGCGGTATAAATGCGGTATAAAGTTTTGCATCGCCATAGCATTCAAAAGTGCTGTGTTTGATGCAGAATGTAGCATGTTTTGGCACAGCCCGTTCATATACACTCACCGGCCACTTTATTAGGTACACCATGCTAGTAACGGGTTGGACCCCCTTTTGCCTTCAGAACTGCCTCAATTATTCGTGCATAGATTCAACAAGGTGCTGGAAGCATTCCTCGGAGATTTTGGTCCATATTGACATGATGGCATCACACAGTTGCCGCAGACTTGTTGGCTGCACATCCATGATGCGAATCTCCCATTCCACCACATCCCAAAGATGCTCTATTGGATTGAGATCTGGTGAGTGTGGAGGCCATTTGAGTACAGTGAACTCATTGTCATGTTCAAAGAAACCAGTCTGAGATGATTCCAGCTTTATGACATGGCGCATTATCCTGCTGAAAGTAGCCATCAGATGTTGGGTACATTGTGGTCATAAAGGGATGGACATGGTCAGCAACAATACTCAGGTAGGCTGTGGCGTTGCAACGATGCTCAATTGGTACCAAGGGGCCCAAAGAGTGCCAAGAAAATATTCCCCACACCATGACACCACCACCACCAGCCTGAACCGTTGATACAAGGCAGGATGGATCCATGCTTTCATGTTGTTGACGCCAAATTCTGACCCTACCATCCGAATGTCACAGCAGAAATCGAGACTCATCAGAACAGGCAATGTTTTTCCAATCTTCTACTGTCCAATTTCGATGAGCTTGGGCAAATTGGAGCCTCAGTTTCCTGTTCTTTGCTGAAAGGAGTGGCACCCGGTGTGGTCTTCTGCTGCTGTAGCCCATCTGCCTCAAAGGTCGCCGTACTGTGCGTTCAGAGATGCTCTTCTGCCTACCTTGGTTGTAACGGGTGGCAATTTGAGTCACTTTTGCCTTTCTATCAGCTCGAACCAGTCTGCCCATTCTCCTTTGACCTCTGGCATCAACAAGGCATTTCCGCTCACAGGACTGCCGCTCACTGGATGTTTTTTCTTTTTCAGACCATTCTCTGTAAACCCTAGAGATGGTTGTGCGTGAAAATCCCAGGAGATCAGCAGTTTCTGAAATACTCAGACCAGCCCATTCTGGCACCAACAACCATGCCACGTTCAAAGGCACTCAAATCACCTTTCTTCCATACTGATGCTCGGTTTGAACTGCGGAGATTGTTTTGACCATGTCTACATGCCTAAATGCACTGATTGCGCATGTGATTGGCTGATTAGAAATTAAGTGTTAACGAGCATTTGGACAGGTGTACCTAATAAAGTGGCCGGTGAGTGTATGTTGCCCTAAGTGTTTAATTGTTTTATTGTTGTTAAGTTTCTATGGTAAAAGTTTGTACTCTATCTTGTTGATAGTAACACCATTATTCATAGAAGTTGGTGATCTTGAGAGACTGCAGTCATTCTTTAATGTTCGACAAGTTCTGTTACATAATTTGGAATTTAGACTTTTACTGGCACCACAGTAGATATTTATGGACATACTTCTGTAGTTGAGACAAGAGCACTGCTATTGTTTTAGAAATGTGGTTTTTGAACATGCAAAAAAACCAGTGAAAAAAACACAAAAAAACAACTGATGGGAAAAAAAAGAATCCGTCTGCCCACATCCATAGTGTACTTTTACATGCTCTAGTTGTGTTGCTCTTACAGATGTGGTTGAGCTTACTTTGTTATTGTACTGACTTTATTAATTTTGTTCTATGGAAAACATCATAATATCATGAGACATTGTGAAAAATGAGAGACTCAGCTCTGCTGCGTCTATAAGGCTATGTCTGCACAGCACACAAAAACGGTCGGATTTTTAGTATTTTGAAGCCACTGAAAATCCGACTGAATAACATTCACATAGACATTAACCCCTCCCCGACATTGGACGTATCTCGCGGACTTGCGGGTGAGCCGTGCGCGATCGCGACATGGGACCAGCGGTAAATTACCGCTGTCTTCATGCCCCATCACCCCCGGTTGGAGTGAGCTCCGGCCGCGGGTGATTAACGCTTCATTACCGCAACCTGTCATGGCTGTGATAATGAAGCCGCAGGCAGGAGGAGTGAGCTCCTGCTGCCTCCATCCAGTGCAGCGAGCGGCGCAAATGCCGTTCGCTGGTCTCTAAGGCCTCGTTCACACGGCTTATTTGGGCGCGGATTGGAGCCATACTGCGCTCCGTATTTGCGCTGCAGTACAGCTCCAATCCGTCCCTGTCATTACGGTAATCCACAGTTCTCATAGAGAACTATGGATTCCGTCGCTCCTCCCCGCTCGGCAAATCCGCCGCGGGGGGGGAGAAAGTGACATGCACATTATTTACGGCGTGTACGCGCCGTAAATAATGCATTGTCTATGGGGCCGGCGAGCAGCTCCCCCGCCGCGCCCCCGCCCCTTATTCAAGCCGTAACTGCGGGCGAAATCCGTCCCGCAATTACGGCTTGAATAAGCCGTGTGAACATTGCCTTACCTGACTTCCCGGATGCTTTCTGAAAGCATCCAGGTAGTCTGGTGACGTCACCATGCCCACAACGCATTGTGGGCATGGTGTCAGTAGTTACCATGGCGACCTGTACACAGCAGTAACGCTGCGCACAGGTCTCCTATTCAAACAGCAATCTAATGATTGCTATTCCCCAGTGGGGATTTGCTGTTACAAATCCCCACTGGGGAAAAGTAAAAAAATGTGAAAAAGTAAAAAAAAAAAGTAAAAAAAGTAAAAGAAAACACAAAAATTAAAATTAAAACACGTACAGTACACTGCCCTTTTCCCCTTTACAAACGCCAATCCAAAAAAGATAAAAAATAAAGTACACATATTTGGTATCGCCGCATGCGTAACGACCCACCCCCCATTTTTGTAAATTCTGCAGCACATAAAATGGAATGAAAAGCGATCATAAACTCATATAAATGCCAAAGATTTACCAATTAAAACGTCAGTTCATTACGCAAAAAAACTTCCTTACACGTCTCTGTATACGGAAAAATAAAAAAGTTATGGCTCTTAGAAGACAGCGATGCATAAATATTATTTAACACAATAAAAACACTTTTTTTTAAAGTGCTTCAAAATTAAAAACTATATAAATTGGGTATTGCCGTAATCGTATCGACCTAGATAGTAAAGCTAACTGGTCATGGATACTGCACGGTGAGCTCTGTTAAAAATAAAAAACACTACTAGGATCGTCCCCCCAAAAATGATACCAATAAAACCATCAACTTATCCCGCAAAAAACAAGCCCCTACACGACTTTGTACACAGAAAAATAAAAAAAAGTTATGGCTCTGACTGTGGCAATGCAGAAACGCGTGTTCCTTTTTGAATAAGTGTTTTTATTGTGTAAAAGCAGTAAAACAAAAAAAATACCAATTGTGTATCGCTGTAATCGTATCGACCTGCTGAGTAGTACTAGTATGTCAGTTATACTGCACGGTGACCGCTGTAAAAAATAAAAATAAAAAACACTACCAGGAATGCTGTATTTTGTTCAAAATGCCTCACAAAAACCATAATAAAAAGTGATCAAAGCGGCATATGCCCCCCATAATAGTACTAATAAAAACTTCAACTCATCCCACAAAAAACAAGCCCATAATCAGCTCCGTATACAGAAAACTGAAAAAGTTATGGCTATCAGAATAAGACAACATAAAAACGCAATTTTTTATAGACCTATTTCTATTGTGTAAAAGTAATAAAAAAAAAAACTATATAAAATTTATATAATTGCAATTATACCGACCCCCTAGTAAAATTATCCTGTCATTTACACTGCACGGTGAACGCTGTAGAATTGAAGCCCAAAAAACAATGGCGGAACTGCGTTTTTTCCCCCTCATTTTCATGGCCCAATGCAAAAAAAAAAACTATGGAACACCTGTGCACCCAAAATGCACATACACCCATAGATGAGATCCTTGAGGGAGGCTGAATCCAAAATGGGGTGACTTCTGGAAGGTTTCACCTGTTCTGGTACTGTAGTGACCCAGCACTGAAGATTTCTTTGTTCCATATTTTGCTGTATTCTGTCACAATGTTTCAGTGCAGAAAAGAAATCATAATATTGCAGTCTAAAGTATTCTGTAGGTCGCCATCTGCTGTTTGGTTCCTTGTTATATCATTTGCCTATGTATAACATGTATATCTGCTGATTGGCTGCATAACCTGTCGTTCAAAATGATGCAATAGCTCTCTGACATGTGACCCCTCTGCTACCATGCCAACACCAACGGCTGGCCAGAGGCAGTTAGGCAGTTAGGCAGTTAGGCAGTTAGTTAGTTAGTCTCTGCTCCTCCATCGGGAGGTGTGCGAGGTCTCCGGCAAGTCAAGGTGTGTGTTGCTCCCTGGCTCACCTCAGCCATTCTGCTAGGCCCCTAGCCTACCTCAAACCTGTCCTTAATTCTCCTACCACCTAAGGGACTCACACAGGATCTCCAGTGCTACTCAGGAGGGTGCAAGTCCAGTCAGAAAACCTTCTGTCCGACCGTCTGGGAATAGAGGGTCTCCCACAAGCGGTCATAGTCTTCTCCTGGCTTTCAAGTCAGAGATCCACGCACTTCTCATGCGTCAACGCGTGCGGAAGTAGCTTCAGTCTGTCTCAAATCCGAGTATTCAAGAATCAGAGGTCCTTCAAACCAGGTCTTTTTCTCAAAGCCTGTGCCCTTGGTGTAAGAATCCACTCTTCAGGAATAAGGTCTGTAATCAGTTATCTTTCTAAAGTAATACTACTCCAGCATCTCAAGTTACCAGAGTCTGAACATACTCAGAGACTGTTGTATCATTATCAAAGTTGCCGCTATTACATCATACCCAAGTCAAGTCATTGTTACTGCATCACAGTTATTGTATTCCTGGTTGCATCCAGAGACAAGGGCTCAACTAGTTATTGCTGCAAATAAATGCAACTACCGTTGTTTCCGAACCCTGGCATTGGTCGTCTAGTGATTGGTGTCTTGACTAGGGACAACGAAGAATTTTTGGGTACTCAGGTCCCTGGGGAAGTTAGCCACCATATTACCCTCGTGCCATACACCGTTACCCGTGACAACAACCATCTTAAAGGGGCCACTCCAGGGTTCCGAGTGTGCCAGTACTTTGGGGGCTTTGTAAATGCGTCATGGCCCCACCAAAATCTGAGTTCCAAAAGCCAAATAACACTCCCTCCCTTATACACCCTGCCATGCGCCCAAACAGCAGTTTACACCCACATGTAGGGTATTGCCGAACTTGGAAGAAATTGCGTAACAAAATTTTGGGTGCTTTTTTTACCAGGATGCCTTGTAAAAATTAAACATTTTCAGCTAAAATTGCAGATTGTTGGAAAAAAAATTTTTTTCCATTTTCACAGCCCAACGCTAAAAATTTTTGTGACACACCTGTGGGGTCGATATACTCACTACACCCCTGGATATATTCCTTAAGGGGTGTAGTTTCCAATATGGGGTCTTTTTAGGGGAGTTTATTAAGTTTTAGCACCTTAGGGTGTCCGCAAACCTGAAATGGCCCCTAAATAAAATCGTAATGAAAATGAGACCCCAGAGTCCGGTAGGTGCTCCTCCTATTCTGGGGCTTGTGGTTGAGCCAAATAGCGCACTAGGGCCACATATGGGATATCTCTGAAAATGGCAGAATCTGGGGAATCAATATTAAGTTGCATTTCCCTGATCACATTTACCATATTCTTGTGAATAATGTATAAAAATTGAAAATCTGCAAAAAAAGTGAAATTTTGAAATTTCACTTCCACTTTGCTTTAATTCCTGTGAAACACCTAATGGTTTAATAAACTTCCTAAATGCTGTTTTGAATACTTTAAGGGGTGTAGTTTCTTAGATGAAGTCCTTTATGTGGGTACCTAACATACAGGCCAATCAAAGTCACGTTAGAACTGGACTGGTCCTAAAAAAATGTATATTGCAAATTTTCTTGAAAATTTGAAAATTACTACTAAATTTCTAAGCCCCCTAATGTTGTTAAAAAAAAAAAGACATTTAAAAAAATGATGCCAAACTACAGCAGACATATGGTAGATGCTAGTTATAAACTATTTTGAGTGGAATAACTATCTGTCTTACATGCAGAAATTTTTGAAGTTTGAAATTGGTAAATTTTTCACATTTTTCACGATACTTTAATACTTTTTACAAATAAACAAGCATTTTTCGGACCAAAATTTCTTACTATCTTAAAGCACAATGTGTCACGAGAAAACAGTCTCTGAATCACATGGATAGGTTAAAGTGTCAAAAAGTTATTCTGACATAAAGTGACAGATGCCAGATTTAAAAAATGGGGCTCTGTCAGAGAGTCCAAAACTGGCTCCGGTGGTAAGGGGTTAATACAATAAATGACCTGTAGTCTGGCACCTTGGATTTTAGGGACATTTTGTAAAAACTGACGGCGTCCATCAGTAAAATGACTACAGAAGTTTATGTAAACTGCCTGGCGGGTTTTGGGCATTTTTTGTCACATTTTTTGGCAGCGTTTCCACTGAAAAACCACCCAGAGGGGTTAAAATTGTGCATACATTACTACACTGAGTGAAAACAGTTAAAAAAAAATGTCCAGAAAGCTTTGGCAGAAAATGTGACAAAAAACACTACAAAAAACTGAAACCGTCAAAAAAACACTACAAAAAACTCAGTTTTATGAATGGTTTTAGGATTTGATTTTCTCGTTAGTTTTTTGTCCTATGCTGTGTGGCCCTAGCCTTACCACATCATTTAAATCAAACTAAACAGTATAGGTATATAATGCTATTCACATCTGTTATGTTCAGCTACAATGCCAACTGTTTTATATTTTCTCTGAAATTACACATTTATCTTTTTTGATCATGTTGTTTAATAGTTCTTGTAGGGCTGACACAAGGATTTTTCTTTTACATTTTCAATAGTTTTGGGTTGATGAATTCCTTACCTGGGATCCTATGGAGTATGAAAACGTTACTCAAATTTCCATCCCTACTGACAAGATCTGGGTCCCTGATATACTGATCAATGAATTGTAAGTAACATTGAGTCTTATTTTTTTATGGTTTTAAGTTGTAAAATTACTTAAAGCGGTTTTAACAAAAAGTCTCTGTCCTTCCCTCCTCCACCTTTCATAGCATTATATATACACCTGTAATGCTATGAAAGGTGGAGGAAATGTTTCTGCATAGCCACATTTCATGAAGCATAGCTGCATACTAGACAGTTGAACAAAAAAATATTTAGCATGGGTATAGACAGATTTATACAATTGAATTCAATAATTTTATGTAAACAATTCTTTAAAAGAGTTCTCTGCAATGAACAATCTCGACTTGTTAACCCCTTAACGACCGCCTGCCAACTTTAGACGTCGCTGCAGACACCGGAGTTTGCGGCGCCCGGGCACCGCAGCTGCGCTGAGATCAGGGCTGTACTACACAGCCCTGATCCCAGAGCATCTCCTGCAAGCACCGGGGAGCGGAGGAAGCCTCCGCTCCTCGGTGCTTTAACCCTTTGATTGCGGCGGTGCGTTACAGCAGCGCAATCAAAGGGTTTCCCCTGCTCTGTCGGGTGATCGGAACACCCGGTGACCCGACAGAGCCCGGGGAACGGCTGCACAGTCAGCCCTGGGGACCTAGAGTGGCCCCAGAGCTGTCTGTGTATGAAGCCAGTGATCTGGACACACTGCGTGCTGCCAGATCACTGCCTGTATCAAAGTGACACAGATTAGAATGTATTAGTATATATGAATATGCTAATACATTAGTAAGTGTTAAAAAAAAAAAAAAAAAAATTAAAACAGTTCTCCCTTCCGGGGATTTTAAAAAAAAAGTAAAAAAAAAAGCAACAGAAAAAGTGTAAAAAAATGAATAAAAAAAAAATAAATAAAATAAATATTTAATAAAAAATAATTGTGCATATATTACACATACAAAAAACCTACACATATTAGGTATCCACACGACCGTAATAACCTGTAGCATTAATCTAATAAGTTATTAAGTGTTAAATTTTAATGGTGTAAATAAAAATTAAAAAAACAAAAAAAAATAAAAAAAAAATTCTGCAATTATTTATAAGAGAATTTAATCTATTCCCCCATAAAGTACAACTTGTCTCGAATAAAACAAGGCCTCATCCAACTGCATCATTGAAAAAATAAAAAAGTTACAACTGTTGAAACGCAAGGAGGTAAAAACGAAAAAAATGTTCTGGTCATTAACTACTTTTCAGGTGTTCGGCTTAAGGGGTTAAAAGGGGTTTTCTCACAATAGCTTGATCCACAGTTACTCACCTTCAACTGCTCAGGTCTCCAGCAATCAGCTACAGTCTGATGGGAAATCTGGCCGTAAGCGTGCAATTATCCTACAGTGCCACCATAGAGGAGATTAGGCATTACACAATGTCCATTCAGATCAATGGGTTGTCAGTGCAATGCGGACAGTACAGGTCCTTCAAAGCAGGGGACACTCTTTATAATTTCTCTCCAATCTACCCAAAAGATGAGGATCCTCCACAGCGGACCCCTCTTTATAAACTAAGACTTTTAAATAAGGTATATGAAAAAGAGGTTGCTTAACAGAAGAACAGACTTTTTGTCCTAGCAGCATTAACAGTAGAAAACTGGAGCATGTGACCCTAAGCCTAGTGTAAGTCCTTCTTTTCATCCCAATTCCTATAGGTTTAGGGCAACTGAAATAAAAAATATAATAAAAATACACAGACCTGTAAATAGTCTTTATTAAAATCTTCTATTAACTTGAGATCTACAGTATTTGTCTCCTGTTTACAGAATACCAGGTCCTGCAGTAATACCGCCTTCCAACTGTTCCCTACTTCTTGCAGACAGACATTTGGTAGAATGGTGTTGGAATATTTGGCAGAAAAATTCAAGATAAACCAGTTTCTAGTGAAATATATAAAATAAGAATCCTAAAAATACAAATTACTTATTACCTATAAACACTTATTATAGCAAAATAGATATAAGAATAGGTCAAAAAGTTAACAGTGGAGCCGATAGCATATTATGTCCCCCTGACTGGAAGCACCTTCATGGCTTTTACCTATATAACTGAATTTGTTTGTCACAAAATTCAGCTAAGGAGTAGATTATTATCATACATAAAATATTAGATTATGTTTGGTGCATAAAAAATATAAAAGATCCATGGAAAAGAAACAGCTCTGCTCCAGCTGGCTACTTCAATCTCTATGATTTAAAGGGTTATTTCAGTTGTTGACATTTATAGCATATTTACATGCCACATCCAGGCATAAAGTGAACAGAGAGGTGGCTGGGATTAGGGAAACAGCCAAGCCTGCTGTTTACATGCCCTTCATTCACATCTATTGGAGCATCAGAAGCAACAGAACACAGTAAACTCAACTGTTTTCATACTTTTGGCCTCTCCTCTATTCATTTCCACCTGAATGTGGTGGCCAGCAGTTGCCTTACCAAGCAGGAAGCGGAAGAGGATGGGTGTGGGATGGATGTGCCGCTAATGTCTTAGATGGGGATAACCTGTAAGGCTCTGCGCACACTACAACCAGAGTCTCAGTTCAGAGTCTCCACTGTTAGTTTAGTCCGGTTTAACGGGAAGAATGATGAATCATACAGTGTGTAACTATGGCTAGTGTGGTCCTAATGTGTCACTGGCCAGGCTCGCTCCAAGGGGTTGTAACTAAGAAACTATCTGGTATCACAAAGCCTCTGGTGGTGAGGTTGGCTTAGCCTAAGATAGTTGCCAGGTGCCACCTCAGAACAGTCCCCAGCAGTGGCAACTGACCAAAGGGTCAGAGACACCAGTGCAAAGCAATGAGGGTAAGTCATAGGCGTGGTCAGGAAGTCCAGGGTTATAGCAGACAGCACAGGTTCAGAAGACATAGCTAGTGTAAATGACTTGGAGAAGAAATCACGTGATGGGCTTCCCAGAAGAAGATCTTTTCAGAAGAACTGCCCACAGCTCCGATAGAAGAGGTTTCCACTTCTAGAAGAAACTGTTTCTTTGGATCAGGATGGTGCGACACAGGAGCTTTTGTGAAGGTTTCTTTTAACTGATGAAAGGCTGACAAAGCTGATTCTGTCCAGGACTCGGTATTAGCCCCTTCTTGGTTAAAGCATGAATGGGTGCAATGAGAGACGAGAAGGGCGGAATAAATTGCCTGTAGTAGTTGGCTTCAACACATATGTTTAGAAGCAAGGAATCTTTTCTTTTTTATACTATAATGACAACTAGTGAGTCCTCTGCAATCGGAGGTCATCCTCACACTGCCCCATCAAAACAACATATTCACAAGTGTAGATGCAAAAAGTTATTTAAAAATCAATTGTTTCACTTTATTTATTGACATGAATAAAATTATTCAATTATTCAGGGTACTTGCGTATACTAGTCCATCTCACTGTACCAGCTTGAGTCCAACATGAGTTAAAGTGCCAAATAGTAGATCCTGAGTAGGTAGTAGAGAAAGTCCTTTAGGAATAGCTGGCTGACAGGGAGCTAAGAACACACAATGTCTATAAATAAAGTGAAATAATTCATTTTTTAAAAATGTTTTTGTATCTGCACTCGTGAATATGCTGTAGTAGTTGGAAAAACCGATGAACCACTGGATGGCACGCAGGCCTTGAGGACGAGGCAAAGAGAGAACTGCAGAGACCTTCTCAGGGTCCATCTTGAGGCCCTGATGTGAAACAATGTAGCCCATGAATGGTAGTGAACATCTCTCAAAGACACATGTGGACAATTTGGCAAATAAGTTATTTTCCCGTAGGCACTGCAGGACCTGATGAACGTGTCTTCTATGGGTAGATAGATCATGAGAAAATATCAAAATGTTGGCCAGTTATATGACCACGGAGATATAGAGGAGGTCCTGGAAAATATTGTTGATGAATTCCTAAAACACACCGGGTATATTGGAAAGACCAAAGGGCATGATGAGATACTGGCAGTGACCACCACTAGTTTTAAAGGGCATCTTCCATTAATAACCTTTGCAGATCCTGACCAAGTTATAAGCCCCTTTTAAATCCAACTTGGTGAAAATTCTTGCCCCATGAATCCTGTAAAACAGTTCAGAGATGAAAGGCAAGGGATACTTATTCCTTATGCTAATCTTGTTTGGTCCTTGATAGGCAATAGAGGGGCATAAGGGCCCTTCTTTCTTCTTCATGGAGAAGAAGCCCACACTGGCAGGCGAGGACGACTTTGGGATGAACCCATTGACTAAATTCTCCTGGATGTACTTCGACATGACACAAGTCTCAGGCAGCGACAGGGGATATACCAGACCCCGGGATGGAGAAGTGCCAGACAGCAACTCGATGGGACAGTGTTAGGGCCAATGTGGAGGCAAGACTTCAGCCTTTTTCTCACAGAAGACATCTGGATAGGCTCGATACTGGGTAGGCAGCAAAAAGAAGTTCGGAGGCAGAGGAGGCATAAATTTGGTAGCACAATACAGACCCCACTGAAGCACCTGGCCAGAGGACCAGTTCACTATTGGTGCATGCAGACGCAAGCATGGAAGACCCAGAAGCACACAGTTTATGGATTTAAGCAGGACATGGAAATAAATTATCTCTGAATTCAAGACCCCAACCTAGAGCATGTCTGGTTGTGTGATATATTGGATGGGTTCCTCCAGGTGTCATTCATCAATGGAAGCAACCACCAAAACCAGTTGTTGTGTGGGAAGCTGGAGTTTGAGAACCAGGTCTTGGATAATGAAGTTGGTAGTAGAGCGAGAATCTAGATGTGCCATCACTGAGAGTGATTTCTCCACTGGACCAGGGTGACTTTATTCATTATCTTTGCTCACCTATGGTCATCTCTACTGCCAACCCTAGGCTTTGGAGTTTCCCGGCTTAATGGGACACTGGTGAACATAGTGTTCCTTACTTGTGCAGTACATCTATTCCTTCTCTGTGTGCTTATGCTGTCACTCTTGGATGGTAAGTTTAGCCCATTTGACTTGCATAAGCTTTACAGCCAGAGGAGTGGCTTGCAGCAGCACTGGGCACTGGAAGGTTGGCATCAGCCTGAGGGGCCTTCTGTCATGAGAGGAAACAAGCTTGTTTCAATGCTCATTCATGGAAACAAATTTCAATCTTGGCCGCAAGGTGTACAAGGGCATCCTGTGAGGATGGTAAGTCTCTGCCTTCAATTAATATTTAATGCTACTGGATAAGTCTTGCCAGAAGGTCACCACCAAGGCCCTTCATTCCAAGCCAGTTCCACCACCAAAGTACGAAAGCAGAGAGCATACTGGCCTATGGAGTCGGCACCCTTTCTTAGGGCAAGAGGGATAAGACTGCTGAGGACATGGGCCTGGTTCCTCAAATATTATCCGAAACGTCATCAGAAATCTCTCCAAATTGTGGGTTTCTGGCACTCCACGCTCCCATATGGCATTTGCTCAAGCTACTGCAGGAAGACCATAAACGCAATTTTAGCCGGGTCATATAGAAAGAGATGATGAAATGGATTTGGCACTGGTTTATGATATCGCAACTCTCCTTAGGATATCCATCATAACAGGAAGGGAGTGGAAAATGGAGATTGGAAGACCAACCTTTGAAAGGAGCCATGGGCGGAGATGGAAATGATCTAAAGTTCCAGTCACCATAGAAGCCCTGGATAGGGTGGAGACTGAAGGTGGACAGCTTCTGCAGCTGAGTTGCCACCACACCGATTCCCTGCATGAGTTAGTCTCGAACTAGACTTGCATGTTGGACTTGGCTTTGCTGGAGCTCGATTTGTCAGCAGAGTTCATGGTCTGAACTTATTGTAACTGGCCCGCCATGGTCACAGTAAGTTCTGGTAAGGTTTCTTGGTAGGAGCTACCGAGTAAACCCAGTGGGAGCAGGGAAAGCTGAGGAAGCCAAACACAGTCGGACACACACAGTGGCTTCCTACAACCAGGTGAAAACCAGAGCAGCAGCAGCAAGGTATTTGGCCAGCTATTTGGGAACATGGAGGAAGGCAGCTTCTGCACAATGGCCCGATGCCAGGAGTAGCTGCATGGTGAAGTGAGTAGGTTGAAGCTTGCCGATTGTGTGAGTCACTGGCGTAACACAATGCTATTCTTCTTGTCAAAACAACATCATCATGATGGAAGTAGCAGAGTACATTAGGCCCTTGTTTGTGTCTGTTATGTGATGGATGTGATACTGCCATAATAGTCTTATGTGAAGACAGTCTATGCAAGGACTGCCACACCATGGAGAAACCAATACTAGCAAACAATAGAAGGAAACTGGGTGCCCAAAATCTACAGTTACATAGTTAGTACAGTTGAAAAAGACATATGTCCATCAGGTTCAACCAATGGTGGGAAAAGCTGTGGATGATGGGAGGGGTATAGAGAATTTTTAAGCTCTGTTTCTCCCAACTGATGCTGACTGAGGAACCCATAAGGCATGAACTGATCTGTCCTAAAGGACTATTTCATTCCTGACCCTAAAATTTGAACTTAAATTTTTTTGATATTTTTATATCCTTATTATGACAGAAGGAAATTACAATGCAATTAAATGACCAAAAAGGTAGCAGACAGGTAAAAAAGAAACCAAGTTTGTCAAACATACAAGGAAGCTAGCCTTCAAGTTCTTGGGGGTGTCAAACTCGTTTTCACAAAGGCCACATCAGCATTATGGTTGCCTTCAAGAGCAGTTTGTAAGTGTAAGACTATATCAATGTAACTACATATTGTTAGTGTACAATGTCATTGAGACATTTTAGAGAAAGTTGCATTTGAATATCTGGATATTGATATTACAGTATTTGTGGTACATAGAGTAAAACGTAACTAAGAACACAGACTAAACACAGTAAGGTTCTGACCTATGTTACAACATCATAATTGGTTGCTATAAAAAATGTGAGATATTTAGATGTATTTTATTACAGTAATTACAGTATTAAATATCATGAAGCTCATTAGCTGTACCTTACTAGTTTTCTGTACACAGACGTATTTATATATTACAGCCCTCATCTATATTGTTTGAACTGTGATATTTAAGTAATCTTTCTAATAAAGGAATATTATTTTATGCTGCTCAGCGTGGATGTTGGAAAGTCCCCAGATATTCCCTACGTCTATGTCAATTATGAAGGCAGGGTGCAGAACTACAAGCCCATCCAAGTGGTGACCGCCTGCAGCCTCAACATCTACAACTTCCCATTTGACTTACAGAACTGCTCTTTGACATTCACCAGCTGGCTACATACAAGTATGTTGTGTGTCCTTGGTTAGAAGGACTTTGGTCTTAAAGGAGTTATAACATTTAGAACCTATCCACAGGTGTTATATGTATGATCAGTGGGTAATGTTGCTCAATCTGTACCTGTTAATTTCAACACTGGTTTAACCCAACCTCTAAAAATAATGTGAGTTTGGACATTCCAAACCCAAATTTTTTCACTCTGTCGCTAACCCTAAACCTAGTCTGAATCCTGACTATAATTGTAACCCAAACCCTAAATCCATTTAAACCCAATAAAACTTAGCTCCGTCCCAAAATTAGGGTTAAGGTTATACGGTAGATTGTCTGGCAAATATTGCCAAAAATCTATTTAGGTCAACCAAAATCAAAGACGAATTTGTGTTTGATACTCCAAGATATATGAAAAATATGGACCAGCGTATACTGAAGGACATTTTCTTTATTGGAAAATTTTGTACATACAGGTGATGCAGTAAAACAGACAGGTAAACGCAAACGTTTTGGACAGCAGTCTGTCCTTGTTTACAGCGCTGCATTTGCCTGCCTGCTTTACTACATCGCCTGTATGTACAGATTTTTCCAATAAAGAAAACGCCCTTTAGTATACGCTGATCCATATTTTTCACATATTTCAGAGTTTTTGGAGGCTTGGAAGCCAAGGGCCTGGGACCTGTGTGACTTTCTACTAAGGACATTTACATGGGACTGCAAGAACTATCCAGCTGAGAAGTGGGGTGAGCCTATTTAGTTGTATATTTGTTTTTGTATGTGCTTTGTGTTTGATGGTACAACAATATTACTGGGGGACCGTCCACTGGGACGCCCACTCATTATGAGAACGGGAGCCCTGAATTCCCTGTGGGAATGGAGCAAAAGTCACACTTGTGTATTGCCGTTACAGTCACCTTCTATGGAACAGTGCTGTATATGTTCAGTAGTCCTCTGGATAGTAAATGGGTCTGTCATGAACATTTTTGTCCTTTTTGCGATAGCTAAGGGACCCAACAGTCAGACCACAATGATCACACATTTATCACCGAGGCCTAGGATAGATTATAAATATTATGAGCATGATATCTTAGGAAACCATCTATAAATAGCTAACGCCCATCCAGTTTGATGAAGCAGAAAATGTGACTGTCACGTCAAGGGAGGTACAGTGAGCCCTGACTGGAACCCAGCCCACTGTCCCTGCCTACTTGACGTGCTGCCCTAGGCGGCAGACGGCAACTGGGCGACAGTCTCTGCGCTGCTAAGTGCTGGGGCCGTCAGAAGGAAGAATAGTCAGACAGTCCGGGTCAAACCAAATCAGGAGCGCCAAGCCACAAATCAGAACCAGTGGGATAAACATAAACAAGCCGAGGTCAGACACGAACGAGAGCGAGGTACGAAATCAGGAGACAAGCCGGGGTCAGGAGAACAGGCCGAGGCCAGGTACACAGGTAAGCAAACAACAAAGCAATAGCACAGGTAGCAAGGCAGCCAGGAGAATTTCGCAGGCGCAGCACTCAGCTAGCAGGGAGTTTAAATGTGATCCCCAGATACCGCCCCTGTAGCTGATTGGAGCGGCCTTCGGGTCCTCCCATTGGCTGGTGCGACTCGCCTCGTGTCAGGAGTGGCTGGGCATCTGTCACTCACACAGCTCCCAGCAGACTGTCTATCAGGGTGGGGTCGCTGATCAGCTGCTGCAGACTCTTCCTCCCTGCAAGCCGAGCGCTGCCCAGCCCTGACAGTACCCCCCCTTTTAGGAGGGGCCACTGGACCCTTCCCTGGTCTGGGTTTGTCTGGGTGAGACTCATGGAATTCCCTCACCAGGTCATCAGCATGGATGGATTTAGCTGGAACCCATGATCTCTCCTCAGGACCATACCCCTTCCAATGGACCAGGTACTGCAGTGACTTTTGGACCTTACGAGAATCCAAAATACGGGCGATTTCATATTCTAACTCCCCCTCTATACAAACCGGAGGAGGAGGTCTAGAGGGCGGAGTAACAGGCTGAATGTACCTCTTAAGAAGTGCCCGATGGAACACGTTATGTATTCGGAGAGACGAGGGTAATTTCAGCCGATATGCCACTGGGTTAACCACCTCCTGAACCACATATGGACCTACAAATCGCGGCGCGAGTTTACCAGAGGGAACTTTCAATCGCAGATTTTGGGTGGACAACCATACTTTATCCCCAACCGCAAACCCTCTAGAACAAAGACGCCGTCTATCAGAATTTTTCTTCTGGATGTTCTGGGTATGAACCAAGTTCTTCTGAACTTGGGTCCAGACTGTGCACAGATCTTTAATGATAACATCCACCCTCTGTGATCAGACGATGCACTGGAAAATGACGCATACCTTGGGTGAAAACCATAATTACAGTAACATGGCGAGGTACCAGACGAGCTACTATCCTGATTGTTAATGGCAAATTCAACCAACGGTAAGTATTTTACCCAGTCTACCTGCTGATCAGATACATAACAACGGAGTTTTTGTGTTACCATTTGATTTACCCTCTCAGTCTGCCCATTAGTCTCTGGGTGGAAGGCAGAGGAGAAGGACAGGGTGATACCCAGAGCCTTGCAAAGGGCTCTCCAAAAACGAGAAACGAACTGACCCCTCTGTCCGAAACAATATTCTCCGGTAAACCATGCAGTTTGACAATGTGTTTGATAAAGAGTTCAGCCAGTTTTTTTGGACGACGGCAACCCCCTTAACGGAACAATATGGCACATTTTACTGAACCGGTCCACTACCACCCAAATAACCATTTTGCCCTCTGAAGGAGGAAGGTCCATCATAAAATCCATGGAGATGTGGGTCCACGGACGTTCAGGTACAGGTAGGGGGCAAGTTCCCCAGGAGGACGAGTTCTGGGAACTTTTTCCCAAGCGCAGACTTCACAAGATGCCACATAGGCCTCAGCATCACGAGGCAATGATGGCCACCAGTAATTACGAGAAATAAGATTTTTTGTGCCAGACACTCCAGGATGCCCAGATCACACAGAATCATGAAATTCTTTTAAAATTCGTAGCCGAAACTGAGTAGGGACAAAG
Source organism: Phyllomedusa bahiana (assembly GCA_025379985.1). Classification (NCBI taxonomy): domain Eukaryota; kingdom Metazoa; phylum Chordata; class Amphibia; order Anura; family Hylidae; genus Phyllomedusa; species Phyllomedusa bahiana. Next base: position 48,765 of record JAODAL010013044.1, read on the forward strand.
ACCTTCGAAATAGGACAGCTAACAGGTCTCATCTCCTGTTGGGACTTAACCTCAGTGGCTAAATCAGGGGAAATAGCTGAGACAACAATCTCCTTTGGCAATATAAGTGCCGGATCCTCCTGAGATGCGTGGCTGGCACAGAAGCTTCTAGATAGAGCATCAGCTTTCACATTTTTCGAACTTGGTCTGTAGGTAACAACAAAGTTGAAGCGCGTAAAATAATGCCCAACGCGCCTGACGTGGATTTAACCTTTCAGCACTCTCTAAAAAGGTAAGGTTCTTATGATCAGTAAGAACCGTGACCTGATGCTGGGCACCCTCGAGGAAGTGGTGCCATTCCTCGAAGGCCCACTTAATAGCCAACAACTCCCAGTTCCCAACATCATAATTCCTTTCAGCTGAGGAAAATTTCCGTGAAAAGAAGGCACAAGGGCGAAGGTTAGTCATATTAGCGGACCCCTGAGACAAGACCGCCCTGCGCCATGCTCGGAAGCATCAACCTCAACGACAAAGGGTTTGCTGTGATCTGCTTGAATCAACACATTAGCTGATACAAAACACTGCTTAAGCTTCTCAAATGCATCTATGGCCTCAGATTGCCAACTACTGAACTTCACCCCCTTCTTAGTAATGTCAGTCAAAGGCCGAACTAAGACAGAAAAATTACGAATACATTTACGATAGTAGTTCGCAAACCCTAGGAACCGCTGCAGGGCCTTCAGAGATGAAGGGCGGACCCAATCGAGAATGGCCTGAATTTTACCGGGGTCCATACGAAATGAGTTAGGAGTCAGGATGTACCCAAGGAAAGGTACCTCCTGCACCCCGAAAACACATTTTTCAAGCTTGACAAACAAACTATTTTGCTTCAGGATTTGCAATACCTGCCGTACGTGTTTAACGTGGGACGACCAATCTCTTGAATAGATTAAAATGTCATCCAGGTAAACGACCATACAACAACCAATGAGATCACGGAAAACATCATTAACCAGGTTCTGGAACACCGCGGGAGCATTACACAACCCAAACGGCATCACCAGATACTCAAAATGACCTTCAGGATTGTTAAACGCGGTTTTCCACTCATCCCCTTCTCGGATGCGGATGAGGTTATAGGCCCCTCTAAGGTCCAACTTGGAAAAACACTTTGCTCCCTGGATTTGGTTGAACAGATCTGGGATCAAGGGTAAAGGGTATTGGTTTTTTACCGTTATTTTATTCAGTTCACGGTAATCTATGCATGGACGGAGGCCTCCATCCTTTTTTCCTACAAAAAAAACCCCTGCACCCATGGGAGACACCGAAGGTCGGATATGACCCTTCTGTAAGCTTTCTGAAATATATTGTTTCATTGCTAGTTTCTCTGGACCAGACAGATTATATATCCTACCCTTGGGAAACCTTACTTCGGGCAATAGGTCAATGGCACAGTCGTAAGATCTATGAGGGGGTAGTATCTCCGACTGTTTCTGAGAAAATACTGCAGCAAAGTCACGGATAAAAACAGGAATCTGCTCCACCTCAGTATTGCCCAGTATGGTAGGGAGACATCTGTCAACACACCGTTGTCCCCACTTGACTAATTCACCTGAATTCCAGTCAAACACTGGGTTATGTTTCTGAAGCCAGGGCAGCCCCAACACCACATCAGCGGGCAGCCCCTCCATGATAAATAGAGTACACTTTTCAGTATGTATGGATCCGACCACCATCTCCAGCTCAGGAGTACAATGTTGGATTGTGCCCCGAGCTAGTGGAGTGGAGTCAATAGCCACTACCCGTAGAGACTCAGATAGCGGTCTCCAAGATAGGCCTAAACGTTTGACGAAAGAAGCATCAACAAAATTAGAAGCTGATCCCGAATGCACAAACACACCCCCAGAACCAGACAGCGAAAAGTATGAAATCTTAACTGGTAGCAGCAATTTTTTGGATATGATAGGAAATACCTGCTTGCCTAGGTGATCTTCCTGCTGACCACCTAGGCGCTGGAGTTTTCCATTTGGAGCACTCCCGAACGCCGTGTCCATCTTCGCCACAGTAGAAGCACCACCCCTGGGTGCGACAAGTAGTCCTACGGTCAATCGCAGCAGTCGCGGAAGAAGCCCCCACCTGCATGGGCTCCTCTGGGTTTAAATCAGAAACAACGGGTTTAGAGGTGACCAGGGTGTGGACCACCGGAGAGGAAACCTTTTCCCGACGTCTCTACCTAAAACGTCTGTCCAGACGAACGGCTAGTGCCATGGCCTCATCTAAAGTACCAGGGGTAGGGTAAGCCACCAACAAATCCTTCACATGGTCAGCTAACCCTAATCTAAACTGGCATCTGAGAGCTGGGTCATTCCACCCAGACGGAACGCACCAGCGACGAAATTCAGAGCAAAATTCCTCCACCGTCTTTTTACCCTGCCTCAAGGTGGTCAGCTGAGCCTCGGCCACAGCTTCCCTATCCGGGTCATCAAAAAGTACCCCTAAGGCGGCAAAGAAGCTGTCCACAGAAGACTGTTCTGGCGACTCAGGCGATAACGAAAATGCCCACTCCTGGGGGGTACCCTGAAGTAGAGACATAACCTTTCGGACTCTTTGCTCCTGATTGCCCGAGGTATGTGGGCGGAGCCTAAAATACAGGCGACTTCCCTCTCTAAATGCCAAAAAGGCCCTCCTGTTGCCTGAGAACCTGTCAGGCAACTGGATAGGGGGCTCCGCAGGAGGGGAAGGTAGTGCAGGGACACTCTGACTTGGGGTAGATTCCTGCTGTTCTACCCTCAGCGCCAGATCCTGGACTACCTGGCTTAGCCCCTGCATCCGCTCTACCATAGCTGTCATGGGGTTCATAGTGGGGTAGAGCAGTAACGGTTCCGGCCTGCGAAAATGTCACGTCAAGGGAGGTAGAGTGAGCCCTGACTGGAACCCAGCCCACTGTCCCTGCCTGCTTGACGTGCTGCCCTAGGCGGCAGACGGCAACTGGGCGACAGTCTATGCGCTGCTAAAGTGCTGGGGCCGTCAGAAGGAAGAATAGTCCGACAGTCCGGGTCAAACCAAATCAGGAACGTCAAGCCACAAATCAGAACCAGAGGGATAAACGTAAACAAGCCGAGGTCAAACACGAACGGGAGCGAGGTACAAAATCAGGAGACAAGCCGGGATCAGGAGAACAAGCCGAGGTCAGGTACACAGGTAAGCAAACAACAAAGCAATAGCACAGGTAGCAAGGCAGCCAGGAGAATATCGCAGGCGCAGGACTCAGCTAGCAGGGAGTTTAAATGTGATCCCCAGATACCGCCCCTGTAGCTGATTGGAGCGGCCTCCCGGGTCTCCATTGGCTGGTGCGACTCGCCTCGTGTCAGGAGTGGCTGGGCATCTGTCACTCACACAGCTCCCAGCAGACTGTCTATCAGGGTGGGGTCAGAGTGAGTAGGGTTCACTGAGCTGTTGTTTTAGACAATGTCCGCTAATCTGGTGGTCCAATCTGTTAGTAAGCTTCTTCATTATAGAGTGTCCATCCAGCTTTGTGCACCTTCGTAGCCAACATTCACCTTTCACATTAAGGTGCTCCACAGTTCCCGTCTCTTATGTGTAATAGGCCACTCACAATACACTTTTGACCACAGCAGCACACAAACACTTCACAGACTGCACAGTTTCAGAAATACTGACACATCTGTCTAAAGAAAAACAGTGATCATCCCTTTTAGCAATTCTGACAAATCACTGCTTTATCCAAGACAGCAGCAAGGGATAAGCAGACAGCCTATGCAATCCCACACATTATATACCCACCTAGCCAGATCCCCACACATGACTTCCTTCATGAGCTACATGCTGCCAACCCCGAAAGTAGAAATGGTCATAATAATGTGACTAGTGTATTAAATATTTAATATACTTAATGAAATAACAGTTCTGAAGCATTTTGTCTTCGGACATTGTTTTGAGCCATGTGTGCCTCAGTCTGACATTGGTGCTACTGATTGCCTAAGATCAAGGTTTTTATCAATATACCCCACTGACAAGGGGAAGAGTAATGCCCATTGTCAGTTTCTTCATACGTATTCCTCTGACAGAGGAATGGCGCAATGAAAGGTTCTAAGAAAAAGTGTTCCAGACTTGTTATTATATAAAAAAAACACAACTACTTACTAAAAGTTATTTAAGAAGTGTCGACTGATTCTCAACCTAAAAAAGAAGTGTTCTACAATATCGTTTCTCTTTTATAGTCTTCTTTCACATGTTAAGCATGATGCTCTGGAGACATAACACTTCTCAGATATTGCACTTTATGGCATGATGGTATTGAAATTTAGAATTAAAAAAGTTTGAAACTTTTTTGATTTTCATTAGATTTGCACTTAGGAATTGGCTAGACCCAAATTTTTAAGGGAAAATTGGGTAACCAATCAGCAGCCTGTCAGCCTGACGGGAAGTAGGAAGTGTAACATTCATTGAGTACACTTCCTCTTTCCTATCTTCTTGTTGGGCTTGGGATTTTTACATAGTTACATAGTTTGTAAGGCCGAGAAAGACAGACGTCCATCCAGTTCAGTCTATTGTGCTTCCAGAGGAAGGCAAAAACCCCCACGAGGTAGAAGCCAATTGTCCTCATTGAGGGAAAAAATTCCTTTCCGACTCCAATCTGGCAATCAGAATAAATCCCTTTATCAACGACCCTTCTCCAGAATCCGACCTGAATCAAGAGCACAGCACTAATTTTTATAGTTTAACTGAGGATATGGCATAGAGAATGAAAAAACTCTATACTCTCTCAGTACCTTCAACTTTGAGCTTCATGTAGATAGATCATTTTCATTCAAAATAAATTATTCAATTATGCCCTGCTTGTTGGAAATGAAAAGCATTTCTCATAGTTACAGACACAAGAACTTTTTGATTTCACCTGAACGTCACAAGCCATGATTTACAGCTATCTGTGTATCTGCTGAAAACTGTATTTCAATGACAGCTAAATCTCCAAATATTCTCAATATGCTTTGAGTGAAAAATGGTTCTATATTAATTTTAGCTGCAGAAGAGATTGATGACACTGTGACATATTTTGTCTAGTTCAGGACATTAATGTGTCTTTATGGAGGACACCAGAAGAAGTAAAGGAGGACAAGAGTGTTTTCATGAACAAAGGAGAGTGGGAGCTGCTCTATGTGTTGTCTCAATACAGAATGTTTGTGGAACATGAGGACAGCTTTGCAGAAATGAAGTTTCATGTAAGTTCCTTATACATTTCCTGTTTACATGTGTGCGTCTAGTTTAGAGTCGTAGTTAGGCTTTCCATCACTCAGGACAAAGATGAAGTTTGATACCACAGCCAGCTCTGATCCCTTCTTTTTAACCACTTAGGGCCCGTTTACACGGCAAAGGACAAATACCGGTCGGTTTATCCGACCAGTATTTTTTCAGTTTGTGTGCCGTCTGCCATCCCATTGACATGCACATAATCCATCCGAAAACCGGTGGAAAACCCGTGTGGTGGGGACTGCTGCACGGGTTTTCCATAGAAACCCATTGTGCTCATTTGCAGCCGGTTTTTCAGATGGTCTGCAAAACCGCAAACCGTCTGAAAAACCGGCTGCAAACCCTTGCCGTGGGAAAATGCCCTTAGGCACCGTGGCGAAGACTTGTAAATGAATGAGAAATGGTGCTGCATACCGTTCCTACCTCTGGTTGGCACCCTCATGATGTCGTCGATCCCTGCTGTTAAACCACTTAGACGCAGCACGGTCACAGCTGTAGCATCTAAATGAAGCGAAGAATGGTGCTGTGCAGCTGGCAGCCAATAAATGCTTGTCTATCTGCAATGTTTTCACTTCTTTTACTTCCTGCCTCAGATAAGAAGTAATGGAACTGCTATCTTGGTACACCCTTCTGCATTATTAGTATGATGTCAAAAGGTCTACAAGAGATTTGCACCTAGTGGTCAACTGCTTTATGGGGACTGCATGTAAAAAAAAAGTTCTAAAGGTATAAAAAATAATACACCCCTTTTGCCATTTTGCTCCGCAATAGTATCTTCAGCTGTATGCACTTCCAGGAGTCGCATACAGCCGAGAAGATCCCCGCCGGCGCAAGGGCCATGGCAGTTCTCGGATGCCAATGGGTAACTCGAGAGCCAACTGTATGCACTCCCAAAAGAGTCTCATACAGCTGAAATATCCCTGCCAGTGCCTGGGCCCGGACGCCGACAGTGGCTTGAGTAAAAGCCGAGGAAGGCTTTTTCAGCACATTTTTTGTGCTGAAAAACTCGGCTTATACTCGGGTATATACGGGGGGAAAATCCTTTTTTGGAGGGGGTTTTCCCCGCACAAATTTTATGGTACGGGCAAATTTATCATTAAAAGTACATCCCTTTTCCACCCCAAAAAAAACCCATATGGCCCAAGTAGATGGAAAAGCCAAAAAATTAAGACCATACGACGGAAAGAGATTAAGCACTTTTCTGGCACCCTTACCTGGAACCCCTGTCAAATTTTGACTTATTGGGGCCCGGATTTTCAAGACAAGTTATTTTTGGGGCCCTTACTAGTGCAGGACATAAGGCCATGAAAATTAAAACCTTCTGCATCACATTTTCCAACCCAAAAACCTTAAAAGTTTTTAAAATTGGGGATAAGCAGATTAAACCCCAAAGTGTTATTGTTTACGGACGCCCCCCGCAACCACTTTTTCCCGGGGCGCTTTGGCCCCCGCCGGGCTCCAAAAAACCCAGCGGGCCCGTTTTCCCCCACTTGGGTTCGGGTCCGTCCTCCCGTCCCCGCCCGGGGTTTCACTTTCCCAGGCCCCGGGTCCCGCTCAGTCCTGGGGGCCCTCCCAGCGCGTGGCTCCGCCCCCAGGGGCGCCCCGGGCCCGTTTGAAAATTTTAAAAGGGGGGTTTTCGCCCGGTTTTAATTTTGGGCGTTGGGCACCTTTTCCTTTTTTGGGGCCGGCCTCTTCCTGTGGGCCCTTTGCCGGATCCTTTGGTTTTTTTCCCCCTTTGGGGAAAAACTTCCCAAAGTGTTCCTGTCTTGCCCTTACCGTGTACCGAACCCCTTGCTTTTCGCCTACCGTTTACGAACCTTTTCCCCCTGCCCCGACCTCCTGCTTTTCTTCCGGTTTCCCAACGAGCCGCTGTCCTGAAATCCCGCCCGTCCCGGCCCACGAGCCTGCCTGCCGATCCCGTAAACCCCGTTACCCTTGGCCGACCGCAGGGAAGGCCCCCCCAGTGGTAAGGAAACCGGTGGTTCCCCCACAGCAAAAACCATCCCCTTTGCGGGGCTCCCGGGGAATTTTGGGGGGCCCCCCTTTTGAAAAATTCCCCCCCTGGTTTTGGGCTTACGCCACCCCCTGCGGGGGTCCAGTGGATCCACCTTTTGAACCCTTACGTAGGATGGCCATGGAAACCCCCCTAAAGGGGCCGTTAACCCCAGGGCCCGGCGGATCTGAGGCGTTGTTGCCCCCCAGTCCCCACCAACTCGGCCCAAAAAGGCGCAAAACTTACCAAACTTTTTTACCATGTTGCGCAAAACGTTTTACCGTCCAGGGAGCAGCATCCTTCGCCGCTCCAGCGGTTGTTCCGCTTACGGTTCCTGTGACTCTGAGGGGGCCCAAGCTTCGGCTGTGGGTCCCATCTTTAAAACGACGGGAACCCCAAAAATCTGAAAGGGGGGTTTATCCCCCCAATGCTCTATGCCCCGTGGAGGTTTTGGGGTTCAAATTCTGTCTGAATGTGCGAAGGGGGCTTTTTGTGGGGCCGGGGCCCCCTCTCCGGGAAGCCTTGGCCTTGGGTAACCCCTATGGGCAGAAACGGTCCCAGTGACGGTGGAAACTAAAAGTCTTCTCGTTGGGTTCCGCAGTTTTGTTCAGGAACCCGGCCTGCATCCTCCCCTGGGGGACAGCCCTCCTTAAAAAAAAGCCCAGGGGGGGCCCTTAAAAGCGGTTTCCCAAATTCCTTTCTTGGCCCCTTTAACTTTTTTGGAACGAGGGCCGTCCCCAACCGAAAAATTCAAGGACCGTTTGGGAGGGTAGAGAACCTCCCCTTTCCCCCAGTGACCTGATCGGTTAGGACCCGCTCGGGTGTACGCTTCATTGAACGGGAAGAGGGTTCAGCAAGAAGGGAATTCAGGGACCCAAAAATAATGGTTTCCTCACCTGGCACCCGGGGTTCCAGGGGGCCCCGCCGACCCCAGCCCCCAACACCCACCGACCCGGCCCAAAAAGATTGTCGGGGGTGTTTGGCAAAAAAGTTGGCCCCGGTCGGCAAAGGAACTTGGGCCCCCTTTCTGTGGCAGCCCCCGAGCATTTTCGGGGAATTGCCAAAGCGTCCCCAAACCCCGAGGGGGAAACTTTTCCCCACCTAAGATCTTTTGGGGGGAGGCTTTTTCCCGGTGGAAAAACCCCCTCCTCTCCGCCGGGTTTATGCCCGTGCAGGTCGTGTTTTTTGTGGGATCTCGTTTCCAAATTCCGGGGTTTTGGGGCTCGGGTTTGGCCCCGGGAAATTTAAACCAGTCCCTAGTGAAGGGAGTTTTCGGGTTTTTGGGGGAACCCTGGAGAAAAACCCTTGTTTAATTGGTCCCCCCCAGCGGGGGGCCCCCTTTGCGGGCCCATTTCCCGTTTTTTCCCAAAACCACTGGGCCCTCCCGTTTGGGGGGCGCAAAAGGAAAAAAATTTTTCCCTTTTATGTGTTGCTCACTCCTTTAAACGGCGATTTCCCCCTTGGCTCCCCTTTGGGTGCGGCCCCCTTCCTATCCTGGATGGTCTACTGGGGGGTGATTCGTTGGGGTTCCCAAAAGTCGGGGGGTTGTTTGGGGGGACCTCGCCCGGGGCTTCCCCGTTTCGTGAAACCCTTCAGGAGTCGTTGGGCCCCGGGGTGCCCCGGCCCCCCCCCGAAAATTGGAGTACGAGATGTTCTTGAAAAAACCCAAACGGAGAAATCTGGGCCCCCCATCGTCCATTTTTATTGGCCCCTTTGATTATTGCCGGGTAACCCGTATTTCCCCCGGGGGGAGTTTTACCCACTGTCGGTGCTGAGGGCCCAAAACCCTGTTCCGGGGGGGGGGGACTTTCCCCGGAGAATTTTCCGGAAGGGGTTCATCCGAAATCCTGTCTCCCGTGGCGCGGGGGTTTTTTTTCGTGAAGAAAAAAGGAAGGTACCTTGCGGCCCTGCCCCCTAGACTACCGGGGCTTGAACAAGATAAGGGAAAAAAAACGTTTTTCCCATTGCCGCTGATCAAGAACTTTTTTGATCGCCTTTCAGGGGGGCCAAGTTTTTTCTAAGTTGGATCTGAGGGGGCTACAAATTTGGTTTCCAATTTTCAAAGGGGGGATGAATGGAAAACCCGGCCCCTTTAAAACAGGGATGGGCACTTTGAGTACCCGGTGAAAGCCCCTTTGGGGCTGTGCAAAAGCTCCCCCGTCTTTCCGGAGTTTGTGAATGACGTCTTTAGGGTTTTCCCACACCTGCGTGGTGGTCTACCTTGAAAGACTTTCCCGGTGTTCTCTCCTACCTCGAGACCCACCCAAACCATGTTCTTTAAGTAAATAAAAGTATTGGGTGGCCACCCCTTTATTTCCAAAACTAGGGAAGGGCCCCCTTCCATCCCACTTGCCTTCCCCTTTTTTGGGGGACGTCATCTCCCGGGCCAAGGGCCCCACGGATGGGGCCCAAGGCAAAAACTGTTGCCGTGTTGCCGTGGCCCGCCCGTCGGGGGTCGCCCCAATATCCCGGGGATTTTTTTGGGCTTCTGCAACTACTATCGCCCGTTAAAAACCCTTAATTCTCTTCGCTGGGGGCCCCGATTGTAGACCCCACCAAAAAACAAACCAAAATTTCCCCAAATGGCCGGTCGAGGCCCAGGAGGCGTTTTTCCAAAACTCAAACCCCCTTCTCTACGGGCCCCTATCCTTTTCAGTTCCCCGGATTCGGAAACCCCTTTTCCCCTGGAGGTGGATGCCTCATCTGTGGAAACCGGAGTAGTCCTTACGTTAAAAAAGGGGGCCCCGGGTAAAACTGTTTTAAGTGCGGCTTTTCTCCAAGGGCGTTTTTTCAGCCGAGAGGAATTACAAAGATTGGGGAAAGGGAGCTACTAGCCAAAAAAATTTGGGTCTGGAGGAGTGGCCTTATCTGTGGAGGGCGCCCGTTTTTCCCCCTTTCCCATCTACTCGGACCCAAGATCCCCCAATATCTTCAGAGGTCAGGACTTAACCCCCGCCGGGTGGTGGGGCGCTCTTTTTCTCCCGGTTCGATTTTTTAGATCCCTTCAAGGGCCCGCTGAGAAGAATTTTGAGAGCTGGGCGCCCTCCTGTGCCTCCCACGTGGTGGGTTTAAGGTTTCTTCTCCCGAAAAAATAATTTCCTTCCCGAAAGTCTCAAACTCGGCCCGCTTTCCGTGGACCTTTCCCGGGGGTCCTCCGGAAGGACTTATGTGCGTCCTGCTTCTTCCCCAAAAGTTTCTTAAAATGGGGACATTGGCCCTTTGGGGGCTGGTCATCCCGGGGGCCCAAAGAATTTTACCTGTTTTCCCGGTTCTTTTGGGGCCCGAGCCCGAAAAGGGGTGTTAAGGAACCTTGTTTGTCCCTTTTGAAATCCTGTGCCCGCAACCAAAAACGGGCCCCGTCACCCAAACCGGCAGGGCCCACTTCGCCACTTCCCTTTCCCCCCTCAACCTGGCCAAAAATTTCGATTTGGGCTTATAAAAAACCCTTCCTTTCCCTCGTCCCGGGAAAACACCCTTAAATTTGGGGGGATTATGGATCGCTTTTTTTAAAAAAGGCGCATTTCGTTCCCCTTGCCAGGGCTGCCATCTGCCTCCCGCCTGGTGAGCTTTTTCTTCCTTCTTTTGTTTTTGTCTGAAAGGACTCCCCCCAGCAAATTGTCTGGACCCGGGGAGTTCAAAATTTTTCTCCAGGTTTTTTGGGGAGCCCTTTTGGGGGGCAATTCAGGTGAAACTCGAATTTTTCTTCCGCCTACCACCCGCAGCAACGGGGAAATTTGGGGGGTTTAACCAAGGGCTTGGGATGTTACCTTCGCCTTTCTTTTCCCGGGGTCCCAAAAGGGTTGGTCCCAAATTTTTTGCCCCTGGGCGGGTTCTCATTAATAAAATCCCTTGAGTCCCGAAGGGGCCCCGGGGGGGCTCCTTCTAAAACGGGGTATGGCCTGTTCCCCCCCCCCCCCCTCCCGGCAAACCCTCCTCTGAGGGGCCCGGCGGCGGACGCCTTTGGGTTTAAGACATGAAGGCCTTGGTCCAGACCCCAGTCGCTGCTCCGTGGTTCCGGCGCATGAAGGGCTAAGCCGGGGCAAAAAAAAGATATCCCCCCTCCTTTTTTTCCCCCGGTGACAAGGGGTGGATCCCCCCTAGGAAAGTCCGCCTTTAAAATGGGCCCTTTTCACAAAAATGGGGCCCCGTTTCCCGGGGCCCTTTTAGGTCATTTAGCCGCATAACCCGGGGTCATTTCAAAATCCGGCTTTTCCCCCCTTTGTTTTGGGGAAACCCCAATTCGTTTCATGTTTCCTTACTGAAAACCCCCGGTTTTTTTTCCTTTTTTTTTTTGTTTTTTTTTTTTGTTTAAAGGTGTTCCTCCTCCGTCTGTGGGTGATTCGCCCCAAAGTCTTCGAGGTCAAAGGGGATTCTTTTGGGGATTTAGGGGAACTAGGGGAAAGCAATTTTCTTCCCGGTGGACTGGAGGGGGTTCGGCCCCCAAGAGAGGGTTTTTGGGGGCTGGGGGAGGGAAAAATCTGAAACCCCCACCTCATCCAGAGATTTTTTTCCAATCCGTAAGAGAGGGGGGCCCAAAAGGGGGGAGCCCAAGGGAGGAGGGTACTGTCACGGATGCCCCTTTCGAACCACTGTCCGGGTCGCCCGGCGCCCCCCGGGGCTCCTACACCAAACGGGGGCCCCGTCCGCAAAATGGGTTCGGGGTTCCCCTCCTCCCGTCCCCCCGGAGTTTACTTACCCCGGGCCCCGCTCCTGCTTTAGTCTGTTTTCTCCCGGGGTGGCCCCGCCCCCGGGGGGGACGGCGGCCGGCCTGTTTGAATTTAAAGGGGGGAGTTCCCCGGTAATGGTCATTGCCCCGGGGACTGCTCCTTTTTTTGTCCGGCCTTTCCTGCCGGCCCTTTGCCCGGGTCCCTTTTTGTATATCCGTTTTGGGGAAAGCTTCCTTAAAAATGTTCCGTCTTTTCCATACCGGTTCGACCTCTGTTACGTCACCGTTACGAACCTTGCGCTGCCCCCACCCTTTCCTGTTGTCTTTCCTCTCCGAACCGAGCCGCCTGTTTCCCGAACCCCCGCCCTTCCCGGAAGGCCCGCCTGCCCATCTGAAACCCGGTTTTCCCCTTTCCCCCTACCGCAAAGGGAAGCCCCGCCCGTGGGAGTGACCTGGTGGCTCCCCCCCGCAAAGAAGGGGAAAAAACCCCCTCCCCCTTTTCGGCGGGGGTCTGGTGAATCCGGGAAAACCCCTTTGATTCCACTCCCCGGTGTGGGGGGTTCCCATCGCCTCGGTGGGGCCCGTGGGTCCACCCCTGACCTTTTAAGTTAGACCTTTTTAAAAACCTTTTAAAAAATGCAAATTGGGGGCACAACTGTGTTTAAACTTTTTTTGTACTGCAAATTTTGGCCCTTTTTTAATAAAAAAAGACAAAAAATTTTTTTGGATTTGTTTTTTCAAATGTGTGTAGCTTTTAAGGGAAAAGGGAGGCCATTTAAAATATAAAACGTCCTTAGGTTTCTTTTCTTTTTATCAATCTTTTAAAACGGTTTAAAATTGCCTTTTATTTTCCGGGGATTAATAACAAAAACCAAAAAAAGTGGGTAAAAACCCGTGATTCACAAACGTAGTGGAAGTGGGGCTTTTATTTCATTTGGGGGAAAAAAACCCCCTTTGTCGTGGCCCGAGATAGAGTTACGCAGTTTTGAATGGAAAACCCACCATCACGGGAACTTTTGAAAGCCAACGGTGGGTGTTTCGGGGGAAAAAAAAATTCCCCCTTCCTAACCAGCTTATTTGGTTGTGCCCCCCTCACAGGGGTGTACTGCAATGGGAAGTAAGCCTATTTATATTTTTCCCAATTCCTAAAGTTAAATTTCCCCATATTAAAAAAAAATAGCCCCAAAAATTTCCCAAAAACTAACTTTCTTACAAAAAAAAGATCGAGGAAAAGAATGTCCCCTTTGGGCACTGCAGAAGGAGAATTTTTTTCCCCCTTGAATTTAAGAGACTTTAAAATTCCAAATTTCTTTTGGGATTTTCCCGGTTTTTACCCACCCTTTTTTGTGCTTTTTGTATTAATGCCGGGAAAAATTTTTGGGCTATGTTGGGTTTTTCATGATTGTTTTTAAAAAAAAAGTTAAACTATAAGGACTGTTTGATACTTTATTGGTCAGTGCATAAAGGGGGTTTTTGGGGAAAGCCCCCCGGTTTCCCGTCCTTAACCCCCCGTGATTCTTAAAAAATCATTTTTGATAAGGTCAATCTAACTTTATAAAAGAAGAGAGGAGGCCCAGCCCTGTTGGTAACCTTTTCTTGCAATTTAGGCCCTGAAATTTGAGGACCTGTCTCACCAAAGAATCTTCATTATTAGTTTATAAGTAGAACCTTAGTCTTGATATGATCCAAGACATGAAGGTGGAATCAAGTACTAGGCTTTGTTAGGTGTCAAAGCGGGAAACCCATAGGGTGGCCTTCCTTATAAAAATTTTAGTTAAACGACCTCTAATGAAAAACAATCCATGACCTTGTCTGGGCCATTGCAAAACCTTGATTCTTTTCTGTTGCAGATTTGCTGGAGTGCTTGGGATAAATGTTCTGTTGCATGACTCAGTTTCAGCCAAATTTTAGCTGTTAGATAACTCACATTTTACTATAGAGTACTTTGGTATATAGGGAAGTTCATGGCCGACTTAATTACTGCAAAACGCCCAGTTTCTGTTGTTGCTAGATGTACTCAAATCATTACCCTTTCAGCACTTGACAGTAGGTTTGAGTGTTTATGCTGACCAAACATCATATACCTACATGGTGCTGTACATTATGGCCAAACATCTCCACTTTGTGCTTGTCTGTCCAAAAGACGTTGTTCCAGAAAGTTTTCTAGTTTGTTGATGCAACTTTTCACACTAAAGGGGTTGTTTCATCATGCTGTCTCAGTGAACCAAAAGCAGTTTTAGATCATGCATCCTGTTTCTTCCTAGTCAGGCTTTGTGTGGTTTTGTAGCAGTGATTAGCATCCCCTCCCCTCGCTCCCCTCCAATTCACCCTTAACTCTGCCGCCCGTCTGATTCACCTCTTTTCCCCTATACTCCTCTGCTTCCCCTTGCCGAAACCCTTCATGGCTTTTCCTTTTTCCAGCGGATTCCAGTTCAAGTTAGTAACCTTGACCTACAAGGCTCTCCATAACCCTCCCCTCCAACATCTCTGCCTTAATCTCCAGATATCTTCCCTCATGCAATCTTCGCTCCTCACAGGACATTCTTCTCTGCTCTCCTCGTGTCAACTCAAAAAACACTCCAATTCTTAGGGGCTTGTTCACAGCTCAATGGCTGAACTAACATGAAACCAGTAGATAGCAACTCTGGCATTTATGATAACTGGGAAAAAGATCACAGTTGCAGCTCATTGCTTGAGCAAGATGAAAAACTGCACACCAACTAAACACTTTTTAAACCAGCATGCAGAAAAGCCACAGTATAATGCATGGGAAGATTGCACTAATGCAAAGTTACCAATAAAACAACCACTCAAACAACCTCAGGGCATGAGGGGTGGTTTCTGGTACTACAATTGCATATAATAAGGCGATACAAAAGTATGCCATAAATATAGATACGTGTGGTACACCATGCTGGCTTACAACCTATTAGTGACACCCATACTAGTAGACTAGACGGGCTGCCTAGCATTTTTTAAGTGTCCAACACAACATAGGCACACTCGTGTCAACTCCTCACATAACCATCTCCAAAACTTCTCTCGTGCTTCCCCCACACTCTGGAACTCACTTCCCCAACACCTCAGGGTCTCCCCCACTCTCACCAGCCTCAAAAGCAACCTGAAAACCCATCTCTTCAGGATTGCCTATAACCAACCATAACCTTGCTGTCACTACACAGTCTCCAAACATGTCCGCCCCTTACCTTCTGTCTCTTCCCACATTCCTTGTAGATTGTAAGCCCTCATGGGCAGGGACCTCTCTCCTTCTGTACCAGTTGTGAGTTATTAATTTGTCACCTTTGTACTTGTTTGACCTATTATGCATGGAACCCGAATTTACAGCGCTCTGGAACCAAGGGCGCTCGAAAATAAATAATAATAATAATAATAATAATATCAGCTCAGCATTCACAGTTCTCCTAAAGGCACTGACATAAGAGGAGGAGATGTTATCTATAGGTGCAGAGAGTTGCAGAGCCCAAAGTAAACAAACAAAGGAGATTAATTACTTGTTTGAGATAACACACTGTTCTCAAGCTGCCAGCAGTCCCAACTGTGGTGACATCATCCCTGCTATCAGATAAGACAGAGCAGGTCATTAACCTAGATAAACCTGTGTGCTCTCAGAGCTGATAACATCTATCTTATCTCCTCAACAAAGCCGAAAAACTCTTTAATTACCAGTCCCTGCAGGTTGAAAGCTAATCTTTGTATTGAGACAATCCTGTTAAGCCTTGCTGCCATATTCTTTTTACAAACAAAAGTATTTCTCATAGTGGCTCTTCCAAACAAACCATACTGGTTCAGTCTTTTTCTAATTGTCTTGTCATGAACTTGTACATTTGACATGATTTGTGAGATCTGTAGAATCTGAGATGTAGTTCTCTGTCTTTTTGCATTTTTCATGAGTGTTGCATAATCTTTCCAGTTGTTAATTTGCTTGAACATACACTCAACTGTCTTTGATGGAATGTTTTGAAATAGCCTTATATCCCTTTGCAGATTGATGGGTAGCAACAATTGCTTCTCTAAGATCATTGCTAATGTCTTTCCTTATTGACATTGTGTTAACATACACCTGAATGCTCCAGACCAGTAAACTGCCAAAACTCTGCTTTTATATAGGTGGTTGCATTTGCTGATGATCAATTAATTAAGAGCATTAGATTAGCAGAACCTGACTGCTACTTACCCCCTTAATTCCTACAGAACTATTAAAGGTGTACTTTATTTTTCAATCACTGCTTCTGGAGTTTTGACTAGGTATTTATTAAATAATGACACGTTGAAATCTGTTGTGCATTGTTGTTTATCTAAAGTTGCATTTACCTAAATTTAAGACCTACTAAGGGTAAGATTTTTGCTATTATGTCCTGATACGTAAAGCCATAGAAAATCACAGAGAACTGGGACATTATGTACTTAAAGACACACAAACAAACAAATGGCTGAACAATAAACCATTCCTAGTAGTACTGGGGCTTGTATTGCCTCCTACTGGGAATGTTTTTTTGTATAGCCATGGAACCCAGTATTTGTGTTTTTATGTGAAACCATAGAATTCAAAGAATGTAAACTTTAATTTTCTCATGACTGCATACATAATGCATGAAATAATTAGGTTTATAGGCCAGGGGCAGGCTAGTTTTCTGTCAAATAATTTGTTAGACTAATTATTAGATTAATGTTTGTTATAATGTTCTTATTTTCACAGGTTGTTATCAAAAGGAGACCCCTCTTCTATGCTGTAAATCTGCTTCTCCCTAGTATGTTCTTAATGGTCATGGATATAATTGGGTTCTATCTACCTCCTGATAGTGGTGAAAGAGTGTCTTTTAAGATTACTCTACTATTGGGCTACTCTGTGTTTCTTATCATCGTATCTGACACATTGCCAGCTACAGCCATTGGGACTCCATTGATAGGTAACATATGATATTCTATTTGTTAACTAAATGTAACTGTTTTGTTGTAGTCTTTTTCCTATGGTAAATCTCAAAACTTTTAACTGAATGCCCTGATTTCTCTCCTTGAGCTACCATGGTCCATTGTGTCCCTGAGTCTAATTATGTTTCTAAGGCTTTCGTGATTTTATTGCAGCCAAAAACGATATCAGTACAGAACAATCAAATAGTAAAATTATGTCTGAATATTATTGAGATGTTGAAGCACAATAAAAATTAATGATCTGAACGAATACATCAATGTCTACGAGGTAATAAAAGGAAAACAGATGTAATGAAGAAACGCGTGTTAAAGACAAGAAGAATAGAACATCTGCTGTTGAAGCAAAAATAAATTAAGAGTAGATTCAATAGAATACCAATACCTGCTCCTGATACAAGGAAGATCAAGGTATTTGGCTTAAAGCGGTAGGAATATCTATGAAGGGTAACCTTTTGAAACTACAGTTGATCCAAAAAAAATACTTCAGCGTTCAATATGATTTTAGAATGGAGACATTTCTTCTTGAGCAGCTGCTGTTGTTGTATAGGGCTTGACCATTAATTATATTATAGTAATGACAGATTGCTTTTCAAAATTTACCATTCTCCTTTCTGTTCTGGCCCAGTACTACCATAGTTTCCTCCTGCTTGACCCATGAATGACAGGGTTTGCCCCCTTTCCCATTTGTATCAGTATCACATCTTTAAGCGGGTGACTGCAAGGAATTGGCATGTCTTGGCCTTTAACCCTTTAATTCCTGCAAAGGAAAAAAAAAATTGACTGCATTTCTCTCCGCCTCGTATTCCGAAAGCCATAATGTTTTTATTTTTCCACCTACATAGACATATGTGGGCTTTTATTTTGCGAGACAAGTTGTACTTTCTAACGGTGACATATACTGGGAAACCGCAAAAAAATTCTAAGTGGGGTAAAATGTTAAAAAAATTTACTCACGCCATGTTTGCGGGAGTTTTGTTTTTGCGGGGTTCGATTTTCGGTAAAAGTGATGTATTATATGTATTCTACAAGATGATATGCATCCGCCAATACCAAACATGTACGCTTTCCGTTATGATTTGGGGGGCGTAAAAAAAATTCCAAACATTTTCTATTTTTCAAATTTGCTCCACGGTGCCATTTTGTGCGACCAATAGCTTTTTTTTACTAACACCTACAGACATCAGTGAGGATGCATTTTTTGTGGGCTGAAGTGCACTTTTTATTGCTAGCAGTTTGGAACGCATGCGACTTTTTCGATCACTTTTATTCAATTTTTGCATAAATGACTAAAAAAAATTTTTGTTTGGATTTTTTTTCCATGGTGTTCAGCGTACGGGATAAGTGATGTTACATTTTAATAGATTGGACTTTTTCAGACATGGTGATACCAAATATGGGAATATTTTTTATTATTTTATTTCTTTTATTTGTAAAATGGCGAAAGGGGGGTGATTTGAACTTTTAATATTTTTAATTTTTTTTATACTTTTTTTACTTTAATTTTGAGTCCCCCTAGGGCGCTTCACCTATAGGGGGTGCGATCATTTATACAGCCTAATGCATTGCAAAGACAATGCATTAGGGTGTACCAAGATGTCGGTTTCCCCAATTCCTACCTGGGGCCGGAAGTGGGGCAAACAAAAACATTGCAGTGATGGAAGCCTTCACAAGGCTTCCCGCTGCCATGTTCAGTGATTGTATCCCCGCAGTTACGCTGCGTGGACTCCGATCACCCCCTCCACCTCCGTGCTGTAACCGCCAGGTGTTAGCTGCAATTAGCCGCTGCGATCACAACTCCTTAGCGCCACCATGACGTACCCATACGCCCAGGTGGGTTAAGGAGTTAAGCTAACTTCACTCCTGGCTCTTTTGGTTAGAGAGCATAATTGATTTCTATGTGCGCATGTTCCAGACTTTACAAGAAATGGTGGGATTTGAGTTTTTCAGTCTTTGAAAAATTGTCATGCCCAAGAAGTGGATGTAGAAGACTATGGGCGACATGTATTTACGGAGCCCTGTTCGCTATCTTTTTACTCAGGCACACTCCATAATTAGGAGCATTATAAAGCACCCGTGGCACTTTGTAATGCACCTAAGATCGGGAGGTGTGCTGGAGGCGTCGCACTACAACCATATGAAGCTACACATGTATGACTGATTATCGGCAAATCCAGGCGCATTACTGCTGGAACAGGTAGAGCACTTTAAAGGTGGTTTACCTGAGCCAGAAGTGTCATTTTGTAGCTAGAAAGCGCTAAATCTATGACCCGCAGTAGAACAGGTACATAGATTCAAGCGCAATCTATGCTACTAATACGCAAAAAAAATGGAATCTTGGTGCCAAAAATCATACATGTCGCCCTATGTGTATGGAGGTTTTATGGTTGGGTAATTAAATTAGTGAAGCTCTTAAAAAGGACTTTTTTGTTTGGAGAGGTTGTAGGGGATTGGACCCCAGACAAGCTCTTTAAATTCTCCATAGGCTGATCCGGCTTTGAGAATATTTTTTAGGCTTTATAGTCATTAAATGTAAAATGATCATGCTCATATCTCCTTTATTTACTTTGCTGTTTTCACTTTTTTATTTTATTTTCACTACCTGTATTGCATAAGAAAAGTCCTACCTGTATAAATGTGGTAAACTCTAAGAGGATTGTTTAGTGCTTTATTAAATGTTTTTTGGGCTTCATGCAGTACTACATCATTGGTTTATTGCCTGGAAGGCTAGTAGTTTTGTGTGTTTGGACACACAGGAAACAGCACTGTGTCATTACCAGGCGATCAGGTGACCAAAGAGGTTTGGATTTTTCAGGGCAGACATTCAAGTTACACCCGTTTGACCTTGCCTCCAAAGGCTTTTAACATGAGGTAGGAAGTGGGGCAAGTACTATGACTAAGGCTGGGAATACAAGCTACAAAAGGCAAAGTACAGTAAAGAATCTTGGATCTCGTAGTTTTAGAGGGCAAAGGCAAACAGCTTCCATACAGGCAATGCTGCTGCTAGACTGCAGATAATTGACTGTACACACAACACAGGATAAACATAAATTAGTACAGAAAATATAACGGAGATGAATCTGAGGAAAGCAATCTGAGAATACATTGTTTATTTATCACAACTCCTTTAACTTGCTGTCATTAAGTGTCAAGTAAACCCCTTACTGCATCTGGATGTATGGGTACGTCCTGATGCCATTAAGGGGGTTTTGTAGCGGGACCTGCCGGTAACAGCTCGGAATGGTGCCAGTTTGATTCCTGTGCTGGTTAACCCCTTAGACGTGGCCGTGGTGTCTAAATGATTGAGAAACAGTGCTGTGCACATTTCCTCACTCCGATCGAGGCCCGGAGCAGTTTGCATGGCAGCTGGAAGTCTGGTGAAGGCTTCCATCGCTGCCATGTTTTCCGTTTTACTTCTTCTTTCCCTAGACACAAAGTAGTAAAACCACCATATTTGTACACCCTATTGCGTTATTTTACAATGCAATAGGCTGTATAAAGGATTGCGCCCCCTAGTGGTGGTACCGTAGAGGGAATCAAAGTTAAAGTAAAAAATAAAAATAGTTTTAAAGTATAAAAAAAAATAAAAGTTCAAATCACCCCCCTCATTTTACAAATGAGAAAAAAATAATAAAAAAGTTACACATATTTGGAATCTCTGCATCCAAAAAAGTTCGATCTATTAAAATATAACATCATTTCATCATTTATTCCGTACACTGAACACCGTAGACGAAAAAATCCCAAATTCAAAAATTGTGGTTTTTTGGTAATTTCATGACCCCTAAAAATTGAAATGAAAGTGATCAAAAAAGTTGCATGTATTCCAAACTGGTACCAATAAAACATACACTTCAGCCTACAAAAAATGCCGCCTCAATCAAACCTGTAGGTAGAAGCCCAAAAATGTTATTGGTCGTAGAAATTGGCTCTGCGGCAAAAATGGTAGAAATAGAAAATGTTTGTATTTTTTTTGCGGGACCAAAACTAATGAAAACTGTACATGTTTCATATAGCTGGATTCATATGAACCTTTATAATACAAATAACAACTCATTCATACCGAAGATGGAAAACTGTTAAAGGAAACCCCCTGCAAACATGGCGCAACTACATTTTTTTCACATTTTGCCCCACTAATAATTTTTTTTTACAGTTTTCCAGTACATTCTATGGTGCAGTCAATGACAGCTTTAGAAATTACATCTTTTCCTGAAAAATAAAAGTCCACATGTGTCTATGTAGATGAAAAAATAAAAAAAGTTATGGCTCTGGGAAGGCGGCGAGGAAAAATGAACATTAAAAAAGGCTTGGTCGTTAATGGGTTAAAGGAAGTTATCAAAACAATAACAAATTCTCAAATGTCTTGCCTGACATTCCATTCATCTCTCAGCAATGTTTTTTATGTTAATTTTTGCTTTTCCTGTGCTTTGTGTAGCCTTCCTTTTCTGCAGCTGAGCAGCAACATTTCCTGTTTGAAAAACATTTCCTTTTGCCCTGTAAAAATACAGGATCTACCGCTGTGATTCATCATCTTCCTTCCTCATAACCTCAATCTCAGAGCATGCACCTTGTTTCCTGCCTCATCTTGAAATCCCTGAGAGGCAGGATCAAAAGAGTGCTGCTCCAGAGGCTGCCCTTAAAAAGCCAGACCACTATGGTCACCTGCTTTCCTGGTTTTGACAAAAAGCCTTTTCCTGTGTGCCAAGACTAGAGATGAACGAGCAGTAAAATGTTCTAGCTCGATTAGAACCTCGAACTTTAGGGAGTTCGGTTTGAGGTTCTATTCGAACTAGAACTCGAACCCCATTAAAGTCAATGGGAAAAGCTGTAATTATCATCCATAACAGTAAACTGGATACATGGAACAACTTAGTGAAGAAAATTTGGCTCTAAGAGTGACAGAAAAAAATCGAGAGGCTAAAATACTTCATTCCTTTCAATGGCTAACTGAAAAGATGAGCTTGAAAGCAGGGGCACAGCCATAGGAGGTGCAGCCATAGCAGTTGCTACAGGGCCCTACATCCTGAGGTGGCCCAAATTCCCCTTTGACACATACCGTGTTTCCCCGATAGTAAGACAGCGTCTTACATTCTTTTTACCCCCAAAAGTCCCAGTATGTCTTACTTTCGGGGTATGTCTTATATAGGGCAGGTATAGGCCAGCTGTAGAC
Source organism: Phyllomedusa bahiana (assembly GCA_025379985.1). Taxonomy (NCBI): domain Eukaryota; kingdom Metazoa; phylum Chordata; class Amphibia; order Anura; family Hylidae; genus Phyllomedusa; species Phyllomedusa bahiana. The sequence goes on from JAODAL010013044.1 coordinate 70,794, forward strand.
AGGTATAGGGCCAGCTGTAGGCAGGTATAGGGCCAGCTGTAGGCAGGGTATAGGGCCAGCGTAGGCAGGTATAGGGCCGGCTGTAGTGCAGGTATAGGGGCCCGGGTGTAGCAGGTAAAAAGGGGGGGCTGTGGCAGGTATAGGTCGGCTGTAGGCAAAGGTATAGGGTCGGCTGTAGGCAGGTATGGCGGCTGTAGGCAGGTATAGGGCCGGCTGTAGGCAGGTATAGGGCCCGGCTGTAGGCAGGTATAGGGCCGGCTGTAGGCAGGTATAGGGCCAGCTGTAGCCAGGTATAGGGCCAGCTGTAGGCAGAAAAACACTTACCTGGCTCCCGCTGCTCGGTCCCCCCGCGCCGCGCCGCCTCCCTCGCCGCTCCGGCCTCCCGCGCGCTCATCCCGGCACAGGCATTTTTACGTCATCAGGCCGCGCTACGTCTTACTTTCGGGGTAAAGTCTTACATTAGGCGACCTCCCTAAGACACCGCTACGTCTTACTATCGGGGGTGTCTTACTATCCGGGAAACAGGGTAGGAGATTTGGAGACCGTGTGTTATACAATTACTGAACCCCCAAAACTGCAAAAACTGAACTTTTGGGCACTGAGAATGATTTAGCAAACAACACCTGTATAGTAAAAATCCATGAAATGAGAGTTAGGCAATGTAGCCGAAAATGTCACCAATAAAAACTTCGGGTTAGGAAGGATGCAGCCGCAATCCCAAAACTCCTTAACTATTAATTAAGGGAGAGGAAAATGCTATCTAACTAAGGCAGCTGTACAGTACAGAGAGTGAGCGAAAAGGTCACAAGGCAATAAAATTGAAATATATAAACAGGGTCATGTATTTAGCACCAAATAGAGCCTACCCCCAGGGAGATGTTTTGACACTTCTCGTGCTCTCACTGATTGAGGGCCCCCAAAAAGTGCAAAAAGGGTGAGGGATGGCACCAAAATGCAGAAAGCTGCAAAAAAACAAACTGAAAAGGGGCGGTCAACAAAATAAAATTTTACCCAAAAACGTAAAATGTTTTCGGTTCGATTTTTTTAAAAAATTTAGAAAGTTCTACTAGAACTTAACTTTTCTAGAACAGTTTGATAAACACTAGCCAAGACAAATAAAACTACTGAGTTTTCTGTCAATAAATCAATGATGTACAAATGCAGGAAGCCCAAAGGAAATGTTAAGGAAAGTATATTATAGAAGTGATTTATGTTGGGGAGATATTATTTCAACAAGATGGTTCTTATATCCATGTACTTCATTTCTGTATTCATTTTAATATATAGTTTTTGTGTCACCACTTTTGCATTACTGTTTTTTCCTAATTTTTAGGTGTATATTTTGTGGTCTGTATGGCACTATTGGTCATCAGTCTGACAGAGACTATACTCATTGTTCGACTAGTACACAAGCAAGATCTTCAACCTCATGTTCCTGAATGGGTTAAAAAGCTTGTCCTGGAAAAGATTACAGTTTTACTGTGTATTCGAGACAATAAGAAATTCTCTGCATCTCGTATCCACAGTTCCAATATGTCCAGACAGGTGGAGAACAGCAGCACTGGTAAGATGAACTTAAACCTATAAGCAAGCATAATCTGAAAAATGTGATAAAGTAATATGTGTCACATCAATCTCTAGCAATTAAGCCAGAGGTGTGTGCAGTTGGCCTGACATATTGGGTATAGTCTGATTAGCATTAGGCAATGTTCACACGGCTTAATTTGGGACAGATTTGGTCCCGCATCCCGCGCCGTACTGCAAATCCGTCCCAGTCATTACGGTAATCCACAGTTCTCATAGAGAACTATGGATTCCAGAAAGTGACATGCACATTATCCCGGCGGGATACGCGCCGTGGATAACGGCTGTCTATGGGATGGGCGAGCAGCCGCCCGCCCCCCCCCCCCGCCCCCGGTATACGGCGGCTGGCGTAATTGCGGGTGAAATCCATCCCCGCAATTACTCCGGCAATAAGCCGTGTGCACATAGCCTTACTGTTTTACCTGCAAACTTGAGGATTTTATTGACAAGCATGGTTTCTTCTGTACTTATCTACTGGACCATCGTCTTCTCCTACTATGCATCCATATTTCCAAAGTACTCCCTCTGCTGCTAAAGAAACACAAATAATGAAAAATACAATTAAAAGCACTGGAAATAGTGAAAAGCACTAAATTTGGCAGAGCATTTTGATTATGCATCTCTTTCTAAACCCCAACAACTTTTGTTCACCAATTTTAAAACAGGTGATAAAAGTAAAATTATAGTGCAAATTACAGCGCACATATGCCACAACTTGCATCTTTTTTTTTTTATACCAGAAAACACCAAAATTCACAAGTGGATTGGCAAATTCTCATGTACAATGTTGGCTGGGAGGACTATTGTAAGTTTTTAATTATGGAAAAAGGACTACCCTTAGAAAGTAACAAAATTGGGCCTATGGTTTTGCTAGTTCATGCCTTCAGAGCCCTATTATTCTCTCCCATCAAATTTTCATTCCTTGTAGGAAGGAAGAGTGAGATGACCCATTGGTGACTTTCTGACACTTGGGGAGACATGTATGAACGGGTTTTTCACCCTTTTCTGGCGTCAAATATGCCGAAGTGAGCAGTTTATGATGTGTAATGTACATAACAAATGTGTTAGGTGCATTATTCGTAAGACTCGACACTTTTTTATGTGCCTAACATGAGGAGGCGTTCTGGGGGTGTCGCACCACACTCGTAACATTAAACACATACAGTACATGAATGTGGTTCGGCAAAACTAGGCGCATTACTGGTCAAACAGGCAGACCTATTATAATGTGGTCTGCCAGAGCCTGAGGAGTCGAAGTGGAGCTAGATTTGCTCCACTTTTGTCTAATATTTGTCAACTTACACCAGCACAATAATAAAAAAGTAATTTATGCTAATTATCAAACTATATAAAATGAAATTATTTAATAGAAAAAGTTATCATATAAAATTAATATAAAAATATATAATATCCCAATAATATCTCCTATAAAATGTATTTAAAATTTATAGGATCTAAAACTAATTTTACATTAAACAACCCACTGATGATGATGTTCAGATTTTTTAATTTTTACTACATTAAATTTGAAATGTATTTTTGCTGCTCTCACCCTTTTTTCTACATACAGCAAGAGCCAGCACACCACAGATCTTGCTGGGACCTGTGGTCCACCAAGCTAGATCAATGCCATAGTTTCTATTCACTGATATGCTGTTCCAATGACTTTTCTTTTATTTCCAGCCTATCTATAGCCTTTATACATGTTAGGTGCATTACTAATGTGCCTAAGTTCCGTAACACACAGGTGAGGCACCATTTATGAACGCACAAAAACCACTTTCATACATTCAGGCACATTATACACTGAAAACGAGACTCGACAAGTCACTTTGAAGCACGTTCCTTCATACAGGTCTCCCTTGGGTCCTACATATACGTTGTTGGTGGATACTTGGAGTTCTATGGATGTTTTCACAGCCTAAAGGAAAGGTTAATAGAATGATTTGCAGTTTGTATGTAACATCTTTATTGGCAGCCTCTTTGGTATATATACCCATGGGAGAAGTAGAAGAAGCAGTCACCACTGTGCCACTAATTTTGGAGAAGTCCTTGAACTCCAATGCTACACAAGATAAATGCAGATGGTACAGTAGCATAACAGCTTGGTAATTTCAAAGTAATTCTATACACAGCTATATAACTATACAAAAAATATGTGTGTACATGGAAAATAGGAGACCCCATTGCAAAGATCTTGCCAGGATTTTCTACCTAAGACAAAAAGACTGTAGTCCTCCTCCTCATTTCCTTCGCTGCATATACTTACTATGACCCTTCTGCAAATTCCCCATCTCTTTATTTGTTAGTAATGCAATTTTCTGGTCTTGGATGACAAGAGCCTGATCAGAGGTCTATCCTATAAAGGTGATTGGCTCCATCAGGGTTCTATCAGCAGCTGTATGGTCTGCAATACATTGGTGGTCAGCAATAATACATGCCCCTTCCCTCTTGATAAGATAGTGCTGCCCTGTGTGAGGTTGACTATTCATAAAAGGAACTTCTAAATCTCTATATCTTAAGACCCATATCTGCAAGAAATAAAATTCAAGGAGTAAATCTTGCACAAGATGAAGTGGCCCCTTCAAAGTCCTGATTTAAAGCTCATAAAACTAAAATTAAGTTGGTAATAACTAGCACAAAATATCCTGTGATGTCCTGAATCATTAACGGAAGGGCAAAATTGAAAGGAGGCTTAGAATGTATAAAACTCTTAATAAGAGACTTTGCTTTATTTATATTTTATTTTTTGTTTAATTTGAAATTTTGAATAAAATGAAAAATTTCTTACATTTCAAAACAGTTTAAAGTAGTTTTACCATGATCAGGGCAGTTCCTAGGTTAAATTTCACTCAGGGCGAGGTGAAGAAATTTCGCCCCCCCCCCCCCCACTCCCGGTAACATATTGCGCCACTATGCGGCACATTGCATCACCATAAACCAAAGCCAAAATATACAAAAAGCTTTACCACAATGTGCTACGTATAAAACTACTAAATAATAATGATACAGTTACCAAATAACACTTCTACACAAAACCAGAATCCCAAGACCACTAAAACCACATATCACCGGCACACAGTGACCGAATAATACCACCACACCATGACCACATATCACCACCATATAGTGACTGAATAATACAAACTGACAATTACTGAATACAAACCATTATACTTCAACTAATATTACCGGCATACAGTGACCATACAATGATGGATACCTGCTGTACACAGGCTCTGCAGACATATAAATGATTACAGTAAAGTTATATCTAGTGACTCACAGGTGACGTCTCTGAAGAGTTGTTCTCTTTCCCTTCTTCTTCTTCTCCATCTATCCAGGCGCCATGACGACTACTCCCGACTCTTCACTGTAAAATTTACAAAACAAATATCTTAAGACTCCTCAATTTATCAGTGCTTCTCTACCAATTCCTATCTCTATACAAGCTCCCCATCTATAGCACCTCATATGGTAGCCATGTAATATGTCCTCTGTAGCCACATAGTAGCCCCCCCTATAGCCAGGTAGTAGTCTCGGGTAGCCGGTTGATTCCCCCTGTAGCCAGTGATGCCCCTCCTGTTGCCAGTGATGCCCCCCATAGCCAGGTGATGCCCCCCCTGGCCAGTAGATGTCCCCCTGTAGCCAGTGATGCCCCCTGTAGCCAGTAGATGCCCCATGTAGCCAGTAGATGTCCCCCTGTAGCCAGTAGATGCCCCCATGTAGCCAGTAGATGTCCCTCTGTAGCCAGTGATGGCCCTGGAGCCAGTGATGCCCCCCTGTAGCCAGTGATGCCCCCTGTAGCCAGTACATGCCCCCTGTTGCCAGTGATGCCCCCATTGTAGCCAGTGATGCCCCCCTGTAGCCAGTGATGCCCCCTGTAGCCAGTACATGCCCCCCTGTAGCCAGTGATGCCCCCTGTAGCCAGTGATGCCCCCTGCAGCCAGTACATGGTCCCCTGTAGCCAGTACATGCCCCCTGTAGCCAGTGATGCCCCCTGTAGCCAGTGATGCTCCCCTGTAGCCAGTGGTGCCCCCCTGTAGCCAGTGATGGCCCCTTGTAGCCAGTGATTCCTCCCTTGTAGCCAGTAGATGCCCCTGTAACTAATTATAAAATAACAAAAGAGTACTCACCTCAGTCCACGCATCCCGGTTCAGAGCAGCTGAGCGGTGTAAGCGGCGTGACGTCATCATGCCGCTTACACTGCACGCAGCTCCCAGGGATCTCGTCGGCGGCAGAGCCTGTTCCTAACATATGAGTGGTTCCAAAAGTTGGCACCGACACCTATCAGAAGACGATGGCATATCTATCATGGTAAAACCCCTTTAAAGGAAAGGTGGATGGGGAAGAACAAATGGAAGTTGTGGGAAAAAGGTTAAAGGGGTTTTTTCACAGAGCCACAAGCAGGTTTAGATTCATTCTTCTTGTCTGTTCCTGGTTAGGCTGTAGGTGGTTATATAGCAGTGATTAGCATATTATTGCTCTAATTGCACTGACATGATAGCAGGAGATCTATGAGGTCTGAAGCTCTCTGCTCTAAAGTAAACAAAAGTAAATAATATCCTTTGTTTGTTAGATGTAACACACTCTGTTCTCAAGCTGCCACAGTCCTGTGTGCCGACCTGTGGTGATGTCACTCCCTGCTCTCAGATAAGACACATAGCAGAGAGAACAGGGGACAGCAGCGGAGAGAAACCTGTGTGCACTATAAAATCTCACTCATCTTCTCAACACAACAAAATAAACAAAGCAATATATTTGGAAAAAGTCTTCATTTACCCTTCCCTACATGTTGAAAGCAAATCTGTGTAGTGAGACAACCCCTTTAAGGATTAGGATTTAGTAGCAAACAGAGTGATTTTGATATATTCTAGGTCTTCTAGAAAGAAAGTTCATGTTGGGCCGTGTATAATATACCTGGATGTTATATAATGCGCTTAAGACTTGTTCATTGTCTGTAACTAGAAAGTTAATCAGGGAACCATAGAATTTGATCTGACTTTATATTATTAAAACATTGAGTGAGAGTTAGGAAAGAGAATTTCAATGGTTACAAATGTAAGAGCGTTGGTTAGATAAGTGTGAGGGAGTAGAGAGTTGCATCTTTAGAGGTAATTAAAGTTAAATGAGCAAGTTCAGGCAAGGTCACAACGTGGCAAATCTATTTAGAACACCTTTTAAAAGTATACCAAGATGTACCAGTATAGACAATGTGCTTTTAGTACCATTACTGGTACTGGCAGGGTGCTGGCAGCAGATGTGTCCAAGGTGCTGGGTGCAATTGGGAGCCAGCAAGTCACTTTGGCTTTGTCATGTTATCTATATACAGGGCTTTGGTTGAGAGAATGCTAACCAATGATTCTGCTTTATTTTATGTTATGTCCCTAGTTACTTAAAGGGATTGGCTCGCTAAAAAGATCAGCTTTCAACATGTAGGGAACACTAAATGAAGACGTTTTTCAAATATATTGTGTTGTTCATTTTTTTGTTAAGGGAGTACAAGTGATTTTATCACCTTCTGTGTTCTCTCTGGTTCCTCAAGTGACCGACTTGTGTACTTCTCCCTCCCTGCTGTTTGTTCTATCTGATAGCTGGGAGTGACTTCATCACACAGGTCCTAGCAGCACAGAACTCTGGACAGTGAGAGCTTGTTTGTTATCTGATCTTTCAGACAATAGACAGTAATTACTGCTGTTTACTTTACCACAGAAGCTTCCCTGGTCCTGACAGCATGAGATTTATCTAATTAGCAGAAGTCTGAATACATGGAGCTTATATGGTAATTACAGACATCTTGACCAGGAAGAGACAGAGCAAAGCAGCATTATTTCATTCAAGCATCCTATTAAACTTTGAAATGAGACAACCCCTTTAATTTTTGATGAGCATCCCTGGAAAAAAATCCCAGTACACAACCCTTACCTGCCTTTATGACCCATCAATTGCAAGAGCAATAACTCTTTATTTTTCCTTATATAGCCATGTAAGGGCTTGTTTATATGGGGTATGTTTTATCTTTTAATGGTGCCATTTAATGTACCATATAATGACTTGAGAAACAACTCTTATTGACTTTTTGATGCTTTTTAATTCCATTTGTTTCTAGGTTAGGCAACCAAAATAACAGATTTCTGGCAGTTTTTTTTAACAGCAATCACCATAGCTTCGACTTTCACAAACATGGCAGTATGTTTACTTTTTTTTTTTTTTTTTTTTTTTTTTAAAGCTTTTTTATTCAACTTTTTTTATTTTATTATCTATTAATTCTACCAGTGTATTGCAGTGTACTGTTTTATTACTAGACTTTTGTTACATCCATGTAGCAGGTTACAGTTAATAATGAAAAAAAATAGCAAAACCACTGTTCAAAAGAGTAGTGATTTAGTCACCCAAATCAATACACATGCTTTTACATTTGCATGTACTGACTTGGTTGATTAAAACACTACTTTTTTAACATTGATGGTGTTGCTTTTTTCATTTTTTGCACGTGGAGGATTTGGGTCTTACTCTGAAGTGTGCACACCTGGACTTATATTTTCTTTGCATAGTGGCAGTGCTGTATCATCCATCTTTATAGGTTAGAGTTAAGGTGATAAAGGTTAAGGATAAGAGTTTTTTCCAATTTCATTTGCTAGTAGTAGTTGTCAACTGTTTTTTAAAGCGACACTTAAATCAGAACGGAGTTCCAATATTCCCCTGAAAACTACTTTTTTTTTTTTTGGTAGTCCTGTGCAGTTGAAAATTACAAATAAAATATTGTCCTTCTGAAGCGTTGAGTTAAAAGAGTTGTATGGCAGAGCAGACTAATCTCCCCTTACTTCAGCTGCTGCTTATCTCTGCATAGTCTCTTTACCAATAGTAGGTAATGACATAGTGATTGCTCTCTTGTTCTCTGATAGGCATCGATAGGATTAAACTAGACCACTGAGTCATTATGCAATCAGCAGCAATACATGAAAAGAAAATTGTAACGGTCCTGGGCTGTGGATCCACTGGGCCACCGCAAGCGATGGCGTAACCCACACCAGGGAACGGAGTTTAAGTGGGTCCCGGTTTTCACCAGAGCCCGCCACAAAGCGGGATGGACTTGCTGCGGCGGGAATCCACCAGGTCGCTTCCCCTGATGTGACTTGCTTGCGGTGGTAGCCAAGGAATAGCGCGGTACAGAATCGGCAGGCAAACTCGTAGTCAGGGACGGGCCAGAAGGTCATGGCAGGCAGCAAAGGTTCGTGGTTGGTAAACGTAAGCCGGAGAGACTGGTACACAGGATAGAGAACCGGAACGTAGACAGGGCTTCCTTGCATAGGTCAGAGTGCTATGGAATCGGCGAGTGCCAGGAAGGGGTGGAGCGAAGATGTAGGGACAGCGGCAGGTGTTTTCAATTATGGGCGCGCTGGCCTTTTAAATTTGCGAGAGCCGGCGCGCGCGTGCCCTAAGGGGCCAGGGCGCGCGCACCGGCCGCGCACACAGACCGGAGAGGGGTCAGGTGAGTGGGGAGACTTGCGGGGACAGGGGTGCACACGGGACGCGGTGCGGCCCACACCCGGTGCGGCCCGCATTATTGGGCAACGAGTGCGCCTGCAGCCCGGACCCCGGGCTGCAGCGCCTCTCGTGACAGTACCCCCCCCCTTAGGTCTCCCCCTCCTTTTGCCCTGAAGTAATCTCTGGAGTAAGTTACGGTCCATGATGTTCTCCTCCGGCTCCCACGATCTTTCCTCAGGACCGAACCCCTTCCAATCAATCAGAAAGTAACGTTTCCCCTTGGTTTTCTTCATAGCCAGGATTTCCAGGACGTCCGAGGCATCGGCCACCGGGGCATGGGGAGACACCCTCCGAACGTACCTGTTCAAGATGATTGGCTTTAGTAGGGAAACATGGAAGGAGTTCGGAATACGCATCGAGGGGGGGAGCCGGAGCTTGTAGGCCATCCGGTTGATTCTCTTCAAAACTTCAAAAGGGCCAAGGAATCGGGGACCCAGTTTGTAGGACGGAATCCTTAGACGAACATATTTGGAGGACAACCAGACCTTATCCCCAGGCTTGAACGAGGGCGGAGACCTCCTGTGTTTATCCGCCTGGAGCTTCATCCGAGCGGAGGCCCGGAGCAAAGATTGCTGCGCCTTGTCCCAAATAGACTTCAGGTCACGGATCAGGGAGTCCACAGCAGGAACATCAGAGACCGACAGCGGGAGGGGTGGGGGGGGATGTAGTCCATACACCACGAAAAACCGAGAAGCGCCCGTGGAATCAGAGTCCAAGGAATTGTGGGCGAATTCGGCCCAGGGTAACAAGTCTGCCCAATCATCTTGCTGGGCCTAGACGAAATGACGTAGGTAATTCTCCAAGATCTGGTTAATTCTTCCTACCTGCCCGTTCGACTGCGGATGGTAAGCGGAGGAAAAGTCCAAATCCACTTTGAGCTGGGAACAGAGAGATCGCCAGAAACGGGAGACAAATTGAACTCCGCGATCGGACACAATGGGCGACATGTATGATCGGGCTTTACGCCTGTTTTTTGGCCCGAATCCCGCTATCGGACGCGGGGATGCAGTGTTAGGCGCAGTGTTTGCCACCTTCAGCTGCGCCCTGCATGAAGGGGCGGGCAGTGGGCGCGGTGTGGGCGCGGGGTAGGCATTCCGGGGCGGGACGCGGCGCGCTCGTATACTCCGAGGCATGTACGATGGCGAGTCGGCAAAGCGAGGCGCAATGCAGCGCTCGGCAGCTCCGACAGGCAGACCTGGTTTATTTTGGTCTAAATGCTCCGGCAGAGGCGAAGTGAAGCAGGATCGGAACATGCGAGGAAGCAGATAGAAGATCGCTACACAAATCTCGGCGCTCCGCTCCGTGCAGCAGGAGTATGATTCCGAAAAAATCGCCTTTATAAAGGCGGAAAACAGTGTCAGAAAAGAGCTGAACGTAAAAAATAAACATAATTAAAAAAAAATCACTTTCCAAAACTCTAGAACGGCGCAATATCAAGAATTATGATATTGTAAATTGCCGGGAAATACAGTAATTCAAATTCTGAAACCTATTCTCATTGGTCGGCATAAACCGGCCAATCAGAATAGGAGCGACAGTGAACCATTAAAACCTATGGGGAAGGATTGACCAATCAGAATCCACGGCGGGACAGTTCAAAATACAGTAAAAATGGTGAAAAAAGCTGATTGGCTGAGCTAGCGGGGGCTTGGCTAGCTCGGCCAATCAGAATAGGAGCGACAAAGACCCATTATATCCTATGGAGAAGTTTAGACCAATCAGAATCCACGGTGGGACAGTTCAAAATACAGTAAAAATGCTGAAAAGAGCTGATTGGTTAAGCTAGCGGGGACTTGGCTAGCTCAGCCAATCAGAATAGGAGCGACAGAGACCAATTAAAACCTATGGAGAGTTTGGACCAATCAAAATCAAAGGCGGGACAGTTCAAAATACAGTAAAAAAGACAGAAAAGAGGGTGATTGGCTGAGCTAGCGGGGACTTGGCTATCCCAGCCAATCAGAGCGCGAGCTACTTCTCCCATTATAGTCTATGGAGAGATGGGCGCTCTGAAATCTCGGCGCTCAGTGCCGTGCGGCATGAAGTATTAATAAAAAAATAATTTTTATTAAATGTAAAACATTATCAGATAAAGAGCCGAACCCTCTTTACAAATAAAGCAGGTAAAAATCCCGAACAACGCGTTTGTCGCCGAGACCGGCGCTACATAGCGAATTGCTATATATAGAATTTCCGGTAAATACATTAATACAAATTCTTTTAGCTCTTCTCATTGGTCTGCATACACCAGCCAATCAGAATAGGAGCGACAATGTCCCATTATAACCTATGGAGGAGAATTGACCAATCAGAATAGGAGCGACAATGTCCCATTATATCCTATGGAGAAATATTGACCAATCATATTCAAAGGCGGGACAGTTCAAAATACAGTAAAAAGGCAGAAACGAGCTGATTGGTTGAAGCGGCGGGGGGCTCGTCCAGCTTAGCCAATCAGAGCACGAGTTACTTTCTCATAGAGTTCTATGGGGAAATGAAATTCTGAGCGCGCTCTGTGATTGGCTAAGTTAAAAGAGGCGCCGTTATTTGGACCAATGGGAGAGCGAGTGACGCTCCTCTGGGTTTTCTAATGCAATCTGAAATAAAACTGTACATGGCCGAAATCAAATTATAACACTACAGAAGTTGTACCGATATGTATATAAAACGAATGATAATATGGGGGTAACGAAAAAAAATATTAAATCAATAAAATCATGTTTATTTCTTTATTTTCGTTGCACCCATACTCTTGATCCTTGGCTAACGAAAATAAAGAAATAAACATGATTTTATTGATTTAATATTTTTTTTCGTTACCCCCATATTATAATTCGTTTTATATACACATCGGGACTCCTCCCCTACCACGGCTTTGACGTTCTTCTCGGCGGGGCAGAAATGGATCGTGAAATTGAACCGCGAGAAGAAGAGGGCCCAACGAGCCTGCCGGGGATTAAGGCGCTGAGCCGTCTGGAGGTACACCAGATTCTTGTGGTCCGAGTAGATGGTAACCGGATGTCGGGCCCCTTCAAGCAGGTGACGCCACTCTTCAAGGGCCAATTTAAGGGCCAACAGCTCACGGTCACCAATGGTGTAGTTCTTTTCCGCAGGAGAGAACGTTTTCGAGAAGAACCCGCACGTGACCAACTTGCCCTTGAAAATCCCTCTGAGAGAGTACCGCCCCTGCCCCTACGGATGATGCGTCCACCTCCAGAAAAAACGGGTTCTCTGCGTCCGGACGAGACAAAACGGGAGCCGATGCAAAGGCCGCCTTGAGCCGGGAGATGGCATCTTCGGCCGCTTGTGGCCACAGCCTCGGATTGCCAGACTTCTTAGTAAGGGCCACAATGGGAGCCACTAGCGTCGAGAAGTGTGGAATAAACTGGCAGTAATAATTTGCAAAGCCTAGGAACCGTTGAATGGCCCGAAGGCCAGTTGGACGAGGCCACTGCAGAACGGCCGACTGTTTGGCCAGATCCATTTGAAGTCCTTTGGCAGAAACAATATATCCTAGGAAGGGCAGGCTGGATTGGTGAAACTGGCATTTCTCCAATTTGGCGAAGAGGCGATTCTCCCGAAGGCGACTGAGGACCTGGCGCACATGAAGACGGTGGGACTTGAGATCAGGCGAAAAGATCAATATGTCGTCCAGATACACGACCACGCACACATATAAGAGGTCCCTGAAGATGTCGTTAACGAACCCCTGAAACACCGCAGGGGCGTTGCAGAGACCGAAGGGCATAACTAGGTATTCGAAATGCCCGTCCTGTGTGTTGAATGCCGTCTTCCACTCGTCGCCTTCTCGGATTCGGATAAGGTTATAGGCCCCTCGCAAGTCCAGTTTGGTGAAGATCCTAGCCCCCCGAAGTCAGTCGAAGAGCTCCGAGATCAGCGGCAGTGGGTAGCGGTTTTTCACCGTAATCTTATTCAGACCGCGGTAGTCGATGCAGGGTCGAAGTGAGCCATCTTTCTTTTCCACAAAGAAGAAGCCTGCTCCGGCTGGTGAAGAGGACTTGCGGATAAAGCCTTTCTTGAGGTTCTCCTGTATGTAGTCTGACATGGCCTTGGTCTCGGGGACCGACAGTGGGTAGACTCTGCCCCAAAGAGGGGTCGTGCCAGGCAACAGGTCGATAGGGCAATCATAGGGCCGGTGAGGCGGCAAAGAGTCAGCCTGTTTTTCGGAGAACACATCGGAGAAGTCTTGGTACTCTGCAGGCAACCCCGGCGACGGCTTCAAGGGCGCAGGCGGAGAAGTGGGACGCACCGGGTTGAGGTGCAGACAGACAACGATGCTGGCAGTCCTGTCCCCATCGTGTAACTTCGCCCGTCTTCCAGTCCAAGACCGGGGCGTGGCATTGCAGCCAGGGTAACCCCAACACGAGAGCAGACGAAGAGCGGGGTAATACGTAGAACACAATTCTCTCACCATAGAGTGCCCCTATATGCATAGTAACGGACTCCGTACGGTACTGGATAGTGTCGCGCAGGACCTCTCCACTCACCGAAGAGATCGCCAGAGGCTTAACGAGGCGAACAGTGGGAAGGCGAAGCTTCGACACCAGGGCGGCATCCATAAAATTTCCGAGCCGGAGTCCAAGAAGGCAGAGGCTTGAATCTTCACTCCAGAACTAGAAGTGATCTGCACCGGCATGGTTAGACGTGGAGAGGGACTGTTCACACCCAGGGACGCCTCTCCCACGTGCCCTAGGTGCGCGCGTTTCCCTGGCGTGGACGAAGCGGACAGTCCCTCAAGAAGTGTTCAGGACTAGCACAGTACAGACATAGGTTCTCAGTGCGGCATCGGGCACGTTCTTGTACTGAAAGTAGCGCACGGTCGACCTGCATGGGCTCCTCGCTGGAATGCTGAGGTGGTGGTACAGGAGGCTTCTGGAATACCGGAGCCAAGCGCGGAAAGCGACGAGGTCGAGCAGAGTCGCGTTCCTGGCGGAGCTCTTCTTCTCTTTCAGAGAAACGTACATCAATCCGCGTGGCCAGGTGGATCAACTCAGACAACGAAGTCGGAAGATCCCTTGCGGCCAGGGCATCCTTGACCCGGCTAGAGAGGCCTTTCTTGAAAGTGGCACAGAGGGTGGCCTCATTCCAGGTCAGCTCCGAGGCCAAAGTACGGAATTGGATGCTGTAGTCACCCACCGAGGATTCTCCTTGGCGTAAGTTCAGGAGTGCGGTCTCCGCCAACGAAGCCCGTGCTGGTTCCTCAAAAACGCAACGGAACTCCTTAAAGAAGGCCTGCAGGTCGCCCACCAGAGGATCACCCCTATCCCAGAGGGGGGTTGCCCATGCCAGAGCCTTCCCGGAGAGCAGGCTGAGGACAAACGCCACTTTTGTGCGTTCGGACGGGAACTGGTCGGCCATCAGTTCCACGTGCATAGAGCACTGAGTAATAAACCAGCTGCATAGTTTCGGGTCTCCCTTGAACTTTGAGGGAAGCGATAGCCGGAGCTTAGGCCTCAAGGCGGCGAGGGCGACGGCAGGTGCAGGAACTGGCGGAGATGATGGCGGAGACTGCCGTTGGGAGGCGACGAGCTGCTGCATCATGGACGTCAGCTGATCCAGCTGCTGTGCCTGCTGCGTCAGCTGCTGGGACTGCTGGGCAACGATTGACGTCAGATCTTCCAGGCTGGGTAACGGAACCTTGGCAGGATCCATGGCCGATTCCAACTGTAACGGTCCTAGGCTGTGGATCCACTGGGCCACCGCAAGCGATGGCGTAAGCCACACCAGGGAACAGAGTCTAAGTGGGTTCCAGTTTTCACCAGAGCCTGCCGCAAAGCGGGATGGACTTGATGCGGCGGGATTCCACCAGGTCACTACCCCTGATGTGACTTGCTTGCGGTGGTAGCCAAGGAATAGCGTGGTACAGAATTGGCAGGCAAACTCGTAGTCAGGGACGGGCCAGAAGGTCAGGGCAGGCAGCAAAGGTTTGTGGTTGGTAAACGTAAGCCGGAGAGACTGGTACACAGGATAGAGAACCGGAACGTAGACAGGGCTTCTTCGCATAGGTCAGAGCGCTATGGAATCAGCGAGGGCCAGGAAGGGGTGGAGCGAAGATATAGGGACAGCGGCAGGTGTTTTCAATTATGGGTGCGCTGGCCCTTTAAATTTGCGAGAGCCGGCGCGTGCATGCCCTAAAGGGCCAGGGCGCGCGCACCGGCCACGCACACAGACCGGTGCGAGGTCAGGTGAGATGGGAGACTTGCGGGGACAGGGGTGCACACGGGACGCGGCGCTGCCCGCACCCGGTGTGGCCCGCGTTATCGGGCAACGAGTGTGCCTGCAGCCCCGGGCCCCGGGGGGCAGCGCCACCGTGACAAAAATAAGGAACCTTTTTTTTTTGCACCTTTGGGGAAAGGGGGTTTTTTCACTCTTATCCCGGGGCTGCGTTTAAAAACTTCTTAGGGATAGCCTGCCCGAAAAAGGGCCACCAAGCAAAATTTTCTTCTTCTGGTGTTGTTAAGAGCCCCAAAAAATGTAATTTAAGAGAATAATGTGCATAGGGGAACTTTAAAAAATGATGTAAAAAACAAAAAACCCCCCAAAAAAATAAATCCATACCCAAAAATTGGGTTTTTGCTTTGTAAATATGGGGAAAAGAAACCTTTTGATGGTAGAGTCCCTTTAAGGGATGGCACCTGCCGTGTACTGAGTCAGTTCATCTGCTGTGTTGTTCCATTTGTCCCCGGATTCCCTTAAACAGTAAAAGTAGGGCAAATGTTGGGGAAATAACTAATGAATTTTTTAAAGTACTTTTTTTTGGTGGAAAACAATGTACCATTTTTTAAACAAAAAAGGCTCCCCTTTTTATAGAAATGTTACAAACTAACCTTTTTCAAACCCTTTTTTAAAATTAATTAAAAACCAAAAAGGCTAAGTGTTGGGAAATTTTTTTGGAGCAAAAGCCATTTCACGCAAACTAATCCCTTTTTACTTTTCCCCTTTTTTTAGAAAGGGACAAAAAAAAGTGTTTAAAAACTGTAACTGTAAAGCATGTACACCTTTATTTACTGCAAGTTTGCCCAAAACTGCCCCAAAGGGCCCTTTATTTAAAAATGCCCCCCAGTTGTTATACCCGTTGTAAAGAAACTTTGTATTAGATTTTTTTAGGATGGCCTGGACATTTGGGCCCGGGAAAAATTCCCCGTCGCTGCTTACCAAAGATCCAACGTTTTGACCCGAGCATGGTGGCCACCAACATGTGAAAACATTAAATAAAATGTTCTGAGAAGATATCACAAAGACACCAGCGAGGAAAATTAAAAGTTGCAAAAACAATAAATTTTTACTAGAAACAATTTTTTTAAAGGGTTTGGGGGTTTTAAAAGTACATTTTGCCCTGACTAAAAAAGAAAAATTAACACTAATTTGTGTTAGAACCCCTTTGGTTATACTACAACACGTATCAAGTAGTAAAGATAGATACAAATGAGTAGACAAAATCCATGTACAATTTCATTTTAAAAGGGTCCCTGTTAAAAATTTGAAATTTTTTAATTTTGAAATAGGTTCACCACAAATTTTTAAAATAAATTTTTTTTTTTTTTTTCTTTAAAGAAAGGGAAGATAAAAGTTTGTTAACCAAATGTTTCTCTGGAATAATTTTTTTTCTACGCTAAAATTTGGCCCCCGTACAACTCAGCAGTAAAGTTTAAAAAAGAGTCGGGGCCCTTCGGGCCCACCAAAAAGAGCTCAAATTGGGGGGGACAGTATCCTCCCGGGGATTGATTTCCCTTAGAAATATTTGGGAAGGGAAAAGAGATGAATACCGTGACATAGCCAAGGAATGGTTGCAAGTTGGGTTTGCCCCGATTTTCTTTTTGTTCCCCGTAATAATGGTGGCTGTGGGTGGCCTTACTGTTTAATTGGCAAAATTTGGGGGTCCTTCTGGCACAAGCTTAAAAAATTGGGACCTTATTTAAATTCCCAAAATAAAACCAATATTGGAGTTTCTGATATAAGAAAAGTTATTTTAAAATTTTAAAATTAATAAATATTTTGGCTAAAACTGGGGAGAATTTATTTGCCAAATTTTTTAAAAATTCCAGCAAAAAAGTATTTTACTTTTGGGGAAAGGGTCAAATGAAGAAAAGGAAAATTTTTTAAAAATTTTTCATTCTAAAATAGGGAAGCATAAAATTTATAAAATTTATAAACCCAAATTAAAGATTAACATAGTAAAAATTTAATGAAAAAAATTAATAAATTTCAAAAACTGGGAATTTTCTTTGGAAAAAAAAAAATTTTTTTTTTTTTTTAAATTCATAAAAAAAATTTCAAGGGATTCAGAAAAATTTAAACATTTGCTATTTGTGTAACATTATCTATTATGGCAAAAATAGGGCCCTTTTTTTTAAGTACCCCCTCCCAAATGTTTTTTTAAAAAAGTTAAAAAATGTTTTGCTATTTAAAAAACATAGCCCTTTTTTCCCTTTTTTGTAAATTTCCCAATTTTTGTATTTGGGAATTGTATAAATTAATTCATTTCTGTTTTCTTTTCGTTTTCCCGTATTGTAACTAACATTTAGTAATTGTAAAAAAAAAAAAACCCAAAATTTGAATTTTTTGCAAAGTTTCTACATTACGCCTTGTTTAAAACTGTGACAAAAAAATGCAATCATCCCCCTTAGGGGATGGTTTCCCCAAAGGGGTTTTTTTTTTTGTACAGAAAAATTTTAATTACCTAAAGAAAACAAACATTTTTTCCCCCCTTTTAAATAAAGAAAATAGTTTTGGAATTACTTAAATTTTAGGAAAAAAAAAATTTTTTTAATTTTAAAAACAAAAACCCAGAAAGTACTTTTTTTTCACCAAAATATCTTTGGGGGTAGCATTGGACCGGGCCTTTAAAAATAACGGGAAAAAATTTAAAAAATAGGATAATTGGGGGTTTTTTTTTCCCTTTTCCCTTTTTTTCGCCCCTTTTTTTTCTATAAAATTTTTTTAAAACCCTTAAAATTAAAAAATTATTTAAAAAAAAAAGGGAAAACACCCAAAAACCCAAGCCCTAAAAAAAATTTAAAACATTCAAAAAAAAATTCATCCCCCCATTAAAATGGAAAAAAAAAAATATTAGTGTTAGTAGGGGGTTTTTGGGCCCTTTTTCCAAATGCAGACTTGGTTTTAATGGGGGCCATATTTGTAGGGGCGCCTTGTCCCCCTCCCCGCCTTTTCACTTAGGGCCCCAAAAAATTTTTAATTTTGGATTTTAGATCCCGGGGGGTTTTGATGGCCCCTGCAAAAAAAAAAGAAATTGGTTTTTCCTTGGGAAACCCCCCTTTTGTAAACCCGTTTGGCAGTTATGCTTTTTGGGCATTTTTCATTTGGAAGAAACCCTTTTCCCTCCAAAAAAAAAAATTTTTTTCTGACTTTATGTCTTTAGATGTTGCTTCCGTTTTGGGCCCCATAAACTTCTTTTCCCCATGATTATGTTTTTAGGATTAATTATCGACAAAAATTTTAAATCGGCCGGTTTTTATGTTTATCGGATTTTTTCCCATCACCCGTTTTAAAATTTTGGTAAAAAAACTGCGGTAAAACTAATTAAATCGTTTCCATTTTTCCCCATGCCCTTTATTTTGGCCCGGCCCGCAAATCAGCCTTTTTAGAAAAGAGCAAGGGAGCTGGGTGGGCGACTTCATGAAATGGGATGTTATGGTTGTGATTGGCTGGGGAAAAAAAAACCCTGAACCCTCGTTTTAAAATAGAACAGCCCTTTGTTCAGCATCAGTGTGTTTCTTGGGTTTTATCAAAAAGAGCAGGACGGGGTTTTCTCGGGCACTCTTTAAAAAAAGCTCAGCGAAAACTGTTCTTTTTGTTCACCCCAGACAACTAAGCTTTTTGCTGTGAAAAATTAGAAAATTAGGTAATTAGAGAATTTTTTAGTTTTTTTAGTTACTTTTGGGTGGGGAAATTTTAAAAGGGGCATCCCAGGCTGACGCCGCGGGGGGGGGGGGCCGGGGGGGGGTTTCGGGGGGGAAAACAGAAAAAAAGGCGGCATGCAGGAGGGTTTTTAAAGGAAGTGTTTTTGGGCGCCCAGACTTGCTTTGACCCGGATTGAAATGGTTTTTTTAAACCCGTTTTTTTTTTAAATATTAGCTTGTATTTTGTGGCAGCCTTGGTTCTTATATTTTGGATACCGATTTTTTTAGTAAACCCGCAGGTAATTTGAAAAGGTGGCAAAATCCCCTTTTTTTATCCCCCCAAAGATTTAATTAGGTTTTTTTTTTACTTGGGGCGCTCAGTTTTTTTTCAAAGACCCCCTTTGTTCTTACAATGGGTACAGAATTTTCAAATCCAAACCCCATAGGTATTTATAGGGGCAAAAAACCCCGTTTTTTTTCCGTACACAATTTTTAATTTGGGTTTTTTTCACTTTGGCCAGCCCAGTTTGTTCAAAGACCCCCTTTGTACCCCACAATAGGATACGGGAAATTTTCCCAGTCACTGAGGTGTAAATTTTTAGGTGCAAAACCCCTTATTTTTTTCAAATCAATTTAATTAGGTTTTTTTTCACTTTGGCGCAGGGCCCTTTTTTTTTAAAAGACCCTTTTTGTTTCGGAAATTACCATACAAGGGAAATTTTTCAAATTAAATTTTAGGGGTATTTCATTTCAAAGGGAAGGTGGTTTGGGGATAACAGGGAAATCTGGGTTGCCCCCCTTAAGATCGGTTTGGCCGGAGCCCCATCCCTTGCCTGGCCCCATTCATGAACCCTTTTTGTCCAGAAAATTTTTTAAAGCGCTAAACCCCCTTTTGGGACCCCCGGTGAGGGGAAGGTCGAAAAATTTTTAATTCGCAACCCCTTCCACCCTTTGCAACCCTGCTTCGTCCCGGGCCCGGTGCGTTCAGGGGTCCCGTCGGCCCCCCCCGTAACCCTTTTCCCCTTGTTGACGTGGGGAACAAGCTGGAATTCCCCACTCCCATGCACCCGCGACCCTTTTGGGAGCAGCGCCCAATTTCCCTTCGCAGTTTCGAAAATTAAAACAATGGCCTGGGGCAAGCAGCGGTTTCGGACCTCGGGGTTTTTAGCCACAGGGGGTGGAGGCCCGGGAAAGAGTTGCCCATTCCCTTGCCAAATTTTGAAAAAGCCACCAAAAAGGGCGTGCGGACAAAATGCCCCTTTTCAGCATAGGGAAAATTTTGGTTTATCTTAGTTTTTGGAACATCGTTGGGGCACTCTGAAACATATTTCCCCCCCAGCGACGGAGGAGGAGCGGACACAGGGTGCGGACAAAGGAAAACCTTTCTCAACCCCTCGAATCGACAAGGCCCGCAGTTTTTACAATTTTTTCGGTCCCTTATTAGGGGAGTGGTTTTGGGGTCCCATGGTAGTGCAAAGGGGGGCCAAACAGCTTTCTTGGGTTTTCAAACAATTTAGGAAAGTCCCGAGGGCTGTGTTAAGCTGAAAAATGTTTGTTTTTTAACAGACAATTTTTTTTTTCACAATTGTCCCAAAAATGGGTCAAGGGGCAATTTTTGGGAAATTTTTTGGGGGGATTTTGCTGTGAAATGCAGCTATACTACATGTCCTATTCTAAAAAATGTGGTTTTCAAAACAGACATTTGTCTTCGCAATTGTCCAAAGTGGCTCAAGGGGTCATGTTTTAAATTTTGGGGCATTTTGCTGTGAAAGGCAGCTATACTACATGTCCTATTCAAAAAAAAATGGGGTTTTTTAACAGACATTTGTTCTTAAACAATTGTCAAAAGTGGCTCAAGGGTGAGGTGCTGTCAAAAACAGGAATAGGTAGGACACTGTTAATGGACACAATTGCAAAATGACTTTTTTTTTGCAAGATCTTTAAAATAGCTAAGCAATTCCTGTAGTGAGACAACCCTTTAATACAATTAAAAAAAAGAGAAACAAAGACGGGGGTGGGATTCCCTCCTATATTAAAATGTGTTTTCCTAGAATTAAACTAACTAAAAAACTTGCATGTTTCAAAATATCTGATACAAAAAATTCCTCTGAAATTGTACAAGAGAGGTAAAAGGAAGACTTGAACAGGATGTAGGTTACTCAGGACAGGTATAGTCAATGTCCAGTTCAACTAAAATGGTGGTTGAAAGACTTTTTATATCTGGGGGTCATGCAGGTTTGGGGCTCATGCTGTGGCCCAGAACAGGTATAGTCATATGTCCAGTTAAACTAAAATGGTGAAATTTAAAGACTCCTTTTCCCCCGCACTTTTTTAATCTGTGGGTCAGTCAGGTTTTAAAGGTCATACTTGCGGTACAGGACAGATAAAGTTAATGTCCACTTCAACAAAAATGGTGTTTAAAAGACTCCTTTTTCCGCGATTTTTTTAAAACTGGGGGTCATGCAGGTTTTTGGGGGCCCTGCTGTGCCCAGGAAGGTATAGTCAATGTCCATTCAACTAAAATGGTGGTTGAAAGACTCCTTTTTCCGGCACTTTTTTTTAACTGTTGGTCAGACAGGTTTATGGTCATACTGTGGGACAGAACAGGTATAGATCATATGTCCCAGTTCAACTAAAATGGGGTTGAAAGACTCATTTCCGGAACTTTTAATCTGTGGGTCAACAGGGTTTAAAAGTCATACTGCGGTCCAGGACAGGCATAGTCAATGTCCAGTTCAACAAAATGGTGGTTCAAAGACTCCTTTTTCAGGCACTCTTTAATCTTGGGTCAGAATAGTTAAAGGGCATGCTCATTCCAGGACAGGGATAGTCAATGCCCCGTTTTAAGTAAAATGAATGTTCAAATCATACTTCCTTCTGCACTTTTTAATTTTTGGGGCAAAGCAGGTTTAAGGTCATGCTGTGGGACAAGACAGGGATAGTTGAATGGTCTTTGACTTTTTTTTTCTTTGACTTTTATAACCAAGTGGGACCTAAAATTTGCAGTAATCATTTGAATGTTGTGGATTTAATTTCCCCGCTTCCCGT